>CAWUFW010024590.1:0-57950 GCA_963921515.1 Calotriton arnoldi | reverse complement strand
TGGAATGAAGTAAATGGAAATAGACAAATATCAGAAATCACACTCAACTGAGCAACAAGGAAATTAAACTCTGCAGCAGGTGCTTTTAAAGCTGATATTTAATTTCTAAACAATCAGCACCCTCCAACCCAACCTCAGCTTCAGGTGTGGCTGAAGCACATGTAACAAAGGGATCTCTGTGACAAAAACAGCAACTCACTGTGCTATCCACATACAGTTCAATACAATATGCTGGTAGACTTTTTTTCTAGTAGGCATATTAACCCTCTGTGCTACTTAATGGTGAGAGTAAAAACTGCCAGTAGAGAAAACTCCGACCTCTCTCCAGCAGGAACATTAATCGTGACATGACTTATCTCTGACTTAGCAAGTCTAACTGTGCTGGGAAAATAAAGGCTGCTGCTTCGTAGTGTCACTGTCAAGCAAGGATGTTAAACACTTTGCACTACTAATAAATCAGCAAAACTGCTAGTTTAGACAAAACGTAGCGCATTTACAGCACAGACAGACAACTTTAGTGTGCCCATTTGCAAGGCCCTATGCCATGCTGGAGCCCCCTCCTCATTTTTGTAACAAACATTTTAAATGTCAGCAGAGCAGCAAATGATTAAATTAATATCTGACTTACCTGAATCTCTTTACAGCTGTCAGAATGATCCACCGAGAGGAGCTGCTGTCGTGGCACGGCGGAGATTGCTAGCCTGTCTCCTCTTCAGAGAGTCAGACAGCGAGCCCTGCTGCAGTGCCTCAGCCTGTGCCATCTGCTCCCACTATGAGACTCACACTGGCGTGGTGAGTCTGGGGAAGAAGTTGGGCTCTGCCTGGTCAGGGCACAGCAATAGCACATCATGTCAAGGTCAGGAGGAGGTGAGCAGGTGGTCGATTCTCGAACACCGGCTTCCTCCGTTAAACTGGGTCATGCAGCAGGACAATTCCTGGGTGCCTTGGGGCCCGGCTGGCAGACAGGAAATGCAACATCCTGCCACAGCATGCGCGCCGACTGGACATGGCTCCTCCGCAACAGTGTGTTCATGTGGGACCTGACGCGACCCGGGGAACAGTAACAGCAAGCAGGGTTGGCAGCACTAGTTTTGAGCTTCTTTGGCATA
Organism: Calotriton arnoldi; assembly: GCA_963921515.1. Classification (NCBI taxonomy): domain Eukaryota; kingdom Metazoa; phylum Chordata; class Amphibia; order Caudata; family Salamandridae; genus Calotriton; species Calotriton arnoldi. Next base: position 56,841 of record CAWUFW010024590.1, on the reverse strand, counting down.
AAAGAAAGCCTTCTATGCACAGACTGGGTAATTTAGGCATTTGGCGTTAGGAAGGTAGGTGCCTCAGTGCAGAGAGGAGTTAGAGTACCGCTGCAAGCGTCTCTTCGATCGCAATGTCCGGGCATTGACCCTCCAATCGAGAGAAAGTACGGGAAGTGTGTGAATCCACCGCCCTTGCCCCTGATAAAATTTCTATGTTTAAAGTAATAGCTGCACAGACTTTTCACCACCTGAAGTGCTGTGCTTTGCAAATCCCAGGCGCACACTAGCAGGCAAAATTAATCTTACCAGAGGAGCAGTTTTAAACCCGTGCTAAGGATCTGTGTCTGTACCGCAGCGTCATGAACATGATGTCCTTAATCATGCTATGGTGCGGAACGGCGCGTTGGGTGAATTTCTTTACTATAGGAACTAATAGCTGCAGACCCGCCCCCCAAGCCTGTTGGAAGCGGAGTGCACTGCGCACTGACCCTCCAGATGAAGAAACCAGCTTTAGTTGCAATAGTCACTAAGGTGCATCATGATTACAGCGCCGCTGACCAAGCTCTATTTTGCGTTACTTCGCATTTCAGTGCGGTGATGCGGACCACCGCACTGAAATGCATTAGTCTAACACCTTATGCGTGGTACTTGGCAGGGGCTGGATCTATTTTCGCTCTCCAGTTTTCATATCACAGCAGAGGCGAGGACTTTCACCTTTGTAGAATTAATAACTTAACCACCAGTGACACAATAAAAAAAGAACTGTTGTTGATGCGTTCTTAACAAGCAATTAGAGGGTGGGATCCCAAAAGGTGCCCCCTGAAAATCAGGTTCAATTTGGACCTGAAGTTTTTAACTTAAAAAGGCCATAAACTTGCTTCAAAACTCAATCTGGGGCCCCAAAAGAGTGCATGAGCCCAGTCCCCTCTAAAGTGCCCACATATTAAGTACTTCGCGGATGAGGATGGAAACATCTGGTGAAGGCGGTATGGGGTATAGTATAGAGCCCATTTTGAGTAAAATGACATGCACTTATAATTGGATCCATGCAGCACCTTGTGGACCATCAGATTGAATTTTCCCCAATTAACATAATCCATCCTGTTCTTTATATATTGGGAGATAGAGGAAAAAGCCAGAAGAGCAGTTGTATCATGACGATACAAATACAAAATCTGATACCAACTACCTATCCCTATCAATTTACTAACAAAATGTTATTTGCTAATGTGATCCTTGGTGGCAATAGAGGTCTGAATATAGACCCAAAGATAATCGTGTATTTGACAATAGAAAAACATAAGATCTGGTGTAATATTGACTTTATTGGCCACTACCTGCTCCCAAGTTCTTAGCTGTCCTACTAACACAAATTTGCCAAAAGTGTGATACCCCGCCTACTCCCATTTCTTGATAATACTATTCTGCAAATATAGACCTATTGACCAACATTCTTTTAGGGGTATCGAGGGATGCATGAAAGGAATCTGATATTCTTCTTGCAGATGCATGAACCTTCTAGTTATTGCATGCAAAAACTTATACCGAGCATGCTTGGGTAGCTTTGGGATTTTCAGAAAAGCTGGTAGATGGACTTCATATTGAGCCAGCATATTCTGTAAATAATAACAGCTGGAGATGGGCTTACCTTAACTGCATGGTTCAAGCAGCCCAAAAAAGCTGCTTGGTAATATTTCCACCTACACGGAAGTGACTAAGACCCATCTTCCACAGATAATTGGAGTGTTGATAGCTTGCTGCAAGGTCTTTTTCCTTGCCATAAAAAGTGCCATACCATTTGATCCACTTCCATAAAAAGGATTGCCTGAGTAAAACCATTATATTAGAGAAAACAAAAATCAGTTAGGGAAGAATCAGCATCTTAACGATTGCCACCCGACCAATGATGGATAATGGTAAATTATATCAACTAGTAAACATTGTGCATATTTTGCTGAGGAAAGCAATATAATTTAATTTAAATAAATCAAGAAGATCATGTGTGAAAAAAATGCCCAAAATTCTTATAGGACAAAAAGTCTAAAAATGTCTCTGCAAATCCATGGGAAGAACTAAGGGAGGACAGTGGTATAAGAGAACCTCTGATTTTGCCTGGTTAATTTGATATCCTCCAATATCTGAGAACGATTGTATTTTCTGAAAAGCTTATTGACATTATCCTCCGTGCATGCTAGATATTAAATAATGTCATTGTCAAATAATTTTATCTTCGGAGCACCAGGGAGTGGTGGCTGACTTTCTGAGTCTTATCTAAGAGTCGCTGCTAAAGGCTCAACAAAGAAAGTAAATAATACTGATGACATTGCACACCCCTGCCTTGTGCCTCTACAAATGGAGATCGTACCTGCCAACTGAGCATTTACCATGATTTTGGCCTCTGCTTTGACATATAAATTATGGAGCAACCCCATCAATTCAAAAGGAAAACCAAATCGCAGGAGAATCGTATAAATACTTCCCATTGCACCCGGTCGAAAGCCTTCTCGGCATCTAACATAATTATAGCTGTTTCAACCTTGTTTTTGGAGAAGTAATCTATAGCCTGCACAAGAAAGTTTGTATTTATTGACAGGGTTCTCCCTGGTAAAAAGTCATTTTGGTCCCCATAGACCTCTAATGATGCGGAGGGTGCAAGGTTTGGTGTCATAATTTTAGCGAGAAGTTTGTAGCCGAAACTCAAAAGACATAGGTCGATATGACCCTGGCTGATGTGGGGGCTTATCTTTCTTAAGAAAACTGACAATTATTGCCTCCGTAAATTACTTTGGAATGTCGCCGCTATTTAAAAATCTGTTCTATAATTGCACCAAAAATCTGCAAGGTGCGCTGCAAATATTTTTCAGAACTCAGATGGTAGGCCATCGCTGCCACATGCTTGGGCATTGGGAAGGAGTTTTATATCTTCAATAATTTCCCCCGCATAATGGGAGCTTCAGTTGTCTCCCACAAGTCATTTTCCAAAGTAGGCAGTTCCTTCGAATGTAAAAAGGCCTCAATTTCTCTAGATGAAGGGTTACTACTAGAGGAGTAGAGACTCACATAATGCTCCAAAATACCCTACCTATCTGGGCAATATCCATTGCTACCAATTTTACTTTACATCAAAAATGTCTTTCATCACTCCCCAATTCCCTTTTTTCTTTAATGACCATGCTAAAAGGTGCCCTGCATGCTCACTCTCCTCATAACATTTTTGAAAACATTTTTTCTGATTTATAACATCTCTAGAGACAAAATGCTCTCTAAGATGCTGGCCTGCCACTGCCAGGTTTCTAGTAGACTCTTCTGAATGTAGATTTAGATCTACCCTCTTGGCTTGCTCCTATTCTTGTTGTGGGGTGAGGACCTCCTCGCGTCAATCAATCAATCAATCAATCATGTCACTTATAAAGCGCACTACATACCCGCGAGGGTCTCAAGGCGCTGGGGGAAGAGGGGGTGGTGCTGCTACTGATCGAAGAGCCAGGTCTTGAGGAGTCTTCTGAAGGCCAGTAGGTCTTGGGTCTGTCGGAGGTTGGTGGGGAGGGTGTTCCAGGTCTTGGCGGCGAGGTGGGAGAAGGATCTGCCGCCGGCGGTCGTTTTCCGGATGCGGGGGACTGTGGCGAGGGCGAGGCTGGTCGAGCGGAGCTGGCGGATGGGGGTGTAGAAGCTGAGTCGTCTGTTGAGGTAGGCTGGTCCGGAGTTGTGGAGTGCTTTGTGTGCGTGGGTGAGGAGCTTGAAGGTTATCCTCTTGTTGACAGGGAGCCAGTGCAGGTCTCTCAGGTGGGGTGTGATGTGGCTGCGTCGGGGGATGTCGAGGATAAGACGTGCAGAGGCGTTCTGGATGCGTTGTAGCCGTCTCAGGAGCTTAGCCGTCGTTCCTGCGTAGAGGGCGTTTCCGTAGTCCAGCCTGCTGGTGACGAGGGCCTGGGTGACTGTTTTTCTTGTTTCGGTGGGGATCCACTTGAAGATCCTGCGGAGCATTCGGAGGATGTTGAAGCAGGATGAGGAAACGGCGTTGACCTGCTTAGTCATGGAGAGGGTGGGGTCGAGGATGACCCCTAGGTTGCGTACGTGGTCGGTGGGTGGCGGGGCTGTTCCCAGTGATGTTGGCCACCAGGAGTCGTCCCAGGCTGAAGGGTTGGAACCAAGGATGAGGACCTCCGTCTTGTCCGAGTTCAGCTTCAGGCGGCTGGTCCTCATCCATTCGGCGACGGCCTTCATTCCTTCGTGGAGGTGGGCTTTGGCGGTGTGAGGGTCTTTGGTGAGGGAGAGGATCAGCTGGGTGTCGTCGGCGTAGGAGATGATGTTGAGGTTGTGCTGTCGGGCGACGTGGGCGAGGGGTGCCATGTAGATGTTGAACAGCGTTGGGCTGAGGGAGGAGCCTTGGGGTACGCCGCAGATGATCTTGGTGGCCTTGGATCGGAAGGGGGCGAGGCGGACGCTTTGTGTTCTGCCGGAAAGGAAGGATGTGGTCCAGTCCAGGGCCTTCTCTTGGATCCCGGCGTCGTGAAGGCGTGTTCGTAGTGTGTGGTGGCAGACCGTGTCGAAGGCGGCTGATAGGTCCAGGAGGATGAGGGCTGCTGTTTCTCCGTTGTCTAGCAGGGTCCTGATGTCATCGGTGGCGGCGATGAGGGCGGTTTCGGTGCTGTGGTTGCTGCGGAAGCCGGACTGGGAAGGGTCCAGGATGTTGTTCTCCTCGAGGTAGCGGGTCAGTTGTTTGTTGACGATTTTCTCAGTGACCTTCGCGGGGAACGGGAGCAGAGAGATGGGTCGGAAGTTCTTGAGGTCCTTGGGGTCTGCCTTGGGTTTCTTGAGTAAGGCGGTGATCTCGGCGTGCTTCCAGCTTTCCGGGAAGGTTGCTGTCTCGAAGGAGATGTTGATTATTTTCCGGAGATGGGGCGCGATGGCTGTACTGGCTTTGTTGAAGATGTGGTGAGGGCACAGGTCTAGCGGTGAACCGGAGTGGATGGTGTTCATGATCTCGCTGGTGTCCTCGTCGTTGATGTTGGTCCAGGAGAGCAGGCGGTTGGTGGTTGTGGGGGCAGTGGTCTCGGTGGTTGCCGGGGCGGTCGTGGTGTTGAAGCTGTCGTGGATGTCAGCGATTTTGCGGTGGAAGAAGGTGGCCAGTGAGTCGCACAGGTCTCGCGACGGCTGGATGTCGTTGGTGTTGGAGCTGGGGTTGGAGAGTTCCTTCACGATGTTGAAGAGCTCTTTGCTGTTGTGTGCGTTGTTGTCTAGGCGGTCTTTAAGTGAGGCCCTTTTGGCGGATCTGATGAGGTGATGGTGACTGCGGGTGGCGCTCTTGTGGGCGGCGTAGCTGTCCGCTGTCCGTTCGTGGAGCCAGATCTTCTCCAGTTTTCGACATGTTCGTTTGGAGGCCTGGAGGTCTTCGGTGAACCAGGTGGCTTTCTTGCTGGTGTGGCTGTTGGGCGGATTCTTGAGCGGGGCGAGGGTGTTGGCGCAGTCGTCGATCCACTGTCTGAGGTTGCGGGCGGCGGTGTCGGGGTCGGAGGGTTCGGCGGGTGGGCTCAGGGCGAGGGTTGTGGTTAGCTGGTCTTCCGTGACTCTGCTCCAGCAGCGGCGAGGCATTTGTTCGGTGCGGTGGTGCGTGGTGGGCTTCCTGTAGGTGAAGTGGATGCAGTGGTGGTCAGTCCAGTGGGGTTCGGAGGTGTGGTTGAAGGAGACGTGGTGGGCTTGCGGAAAAGATGGAGTCTAGCGTGTGGCCGGCGGCGTGGGTGGGTGTAGTCACGAGCTGTCTGAGTCCGAGGGTGGCGAGGTTGTCGATCAGGGTGGTGGAGTTGGTGTCCTTGTTGTTCTCGAGGTGGAAGTTCAGGTCCCCGAGGAGGATGTAGTCCGTGGAGGCGATGGCGTGTGTGCTGATGAAGTCAGCGATGGAATCGCTGAACTGTGGTCGGGGTCCGCGGGGTCTGTAGATGAGGGTTCCTCTGAGGGTGGTGTTGGGATCGGTGTGGATCTGGAAGTGCATGTGTTCGGCGGTGCTGAGGGTGTCGTCGGTGTTGGTTGAGACTCTGAGGGTGTTCCTGTGGACGATGGTGATGCCTCCTCCGACTCCGTTGGTGCGGTCCCTGCGGGTGATCTTGTATCCGTCCGGGATGGCAATGGCGATGTCGGGGGCTGAAGCGGGATTCAGCCAGGTCTCCGTCAGGAATGCGACGTCTGGGGAGGTTGAGTCGAGAAGGTCCCAGAGTTCGATGGCGTGTTTGCGGGCGGAGCGGGTGTTGAGGAGGATGCATCTGAGGTAGTTGGGTTCTTTTCTGGGCGGTGGTTTGGCGGGCGGGTGCTGGCGAAGCTGCAGTTCCGGCAGGTGAAGGGCCCTTGGGTGCGCTTCGGGGTGGCCTGGTAGCAGGCGTGATCTTTTCCGGGGTTGAGTGCGTGGAGGGTGCTGGCGTCGTATTGGCGTCTGTTGATGTGGCGGGCGCGGGGATGCCCGGACCAGGGGGTCTGGCGCTGGGCGCGGTCACGGCGTGGACGGAGCGCAGACGGGCTTGCCTTAGGCACGCCTTCGGCGCGCCAGCGGCCGCCATAAATGGGGAGGTGGGAGGGAGGAGCAGGGAATGGGGCAGCGAATGGGCAGTGAGGGGGCGGGGCCGCAGGGCGCAGCGGCGGGAAACAGGCACAGAAGGGAAAACGAGCACAATCAGGGCATCAAGGGGGCACAGAAAGGAAAGGAAAACGAGCACAATCAGGGGCAGCAAGGGGGCACAGAAAGGAAAGAACGAGCACAATCAGGGGCAGCAAGGGGGCACAGAAAGGAAAAATGAGCACAATCAGGGGCAGCAAGGGGGGGCACAGAAAGGAAAAACGAGCACAATCAGGGGCAGCAAGGGGGGGCACAGAAAGGAAAAACGAGCACAATCAGGGCGTCTAGCTCTATTTATCTGGGCAGTGTAAGAAATAACCTCCCTCCATACGAAAGATTTGCTTGCCACTCAGACAAAATGATTTGCAGGTGTGCCAATATTAAGCTGGAAAAACTCAGTCAGTGCAGCATGTATAATTGTAACCCAGCCTTCAGAGGGCCAAATACGTTGAGATCAACATAGGGTACTGAGTGGTCAGAAAATGGATTGGAGAGTATACCTGAACCTGCTTTCTTCCAGCTATGTGATATTAAAAAATAGTCGATACGGGATGCTGAGTTAAAATGCTCAGAGAAGCAAGTGAACTCACGCCCCCTAGGATTCTCAGTTCTCCAAGGATCAATCAAGGCAAAGTTGTGCACCAGATTGGTCAAGGCCCGCGCCGAATGGGGCTTATTCTGCTGTTTGTTTAATGGCGAGCAGTCACACCCCACTTGCTGAATAAGGTTAAAATACCCTTCAATAAGTACTACGCCCATAAGAGAAGTTAAAATCTTATAAATCTCTTCCAATGGAGTTGCATCATCTTCTATAGGCCCACAAATATTTGACTATATGAAAACTTGATGAAAGCTCTTTAAACTCACCAAAATCCACCTTGCGCCTAGATCGTGTAACACCTGAATCAGCTCCCCATCAATCTTATTGGCAAATAATATAGCAACTCACCTAACCGCTGCAGTTGCTGACGCAAAAATGCCTGCGATATAAGTTTGGGCATTTGTGGGATTTTTGTGGATGCTTTTAAATGTGTCGCTTGGATTAAAATTACCTGAGCGCTTTACGCCTTTAACCAAGAAAGAATAGATCTGAATTTACTCTGAATATTGATGCTATTTTGGCATTACATGAAATAAATCTACAATCTCCCATTATGGAATCCGAAGATAGTCATGAACTGCTTTTCATATATGTTTCTTGTAGCTGTAGATGTGAGTATCAATCTGTTGCCATCCCCTAAGCTCTGGGACCTGATCACAAATACGCACAACATCTTCTTCCGGTCCTGATCACCTTTTTTTGTCTGATAGTGCTCCCCTCCCCCTACCCCTCATGACCTCTCTCCTCTCTTAAACTTCCCTTGTCCCTGGTGCCCTCCCCGCCTGGGGCACTTAGGGAACCGCACCCCTCCTCCCTCCATGAACCCTTTCCTTCCCTCCAATCTCCCCTCTTTCACCCCTCCCCTCCTGTGAGGAGGCGCTGTGACATGGTGCCCCCTAACCCCTAAGGTGGGTGCCTTGGAGTAGCACCCTGGGAAACCATCTTCCAGAGATGGCCGTCGCTGAAAGTTTATACTTCATTATAACCCTGCAAAGAAATGTATTCAATACTCCTTGGACATTTTAGACTGCTCATTTATCATTTTGATTTTCCTGCTGACACTGCTGCTGCAAAAGATTGTTGGCTTGCTCCATTGTGCTCAAAATACGGAATTTACAGTCCAATAGCACTTTCATTTTAAACTGTGGCACTAATGTGGCTTGAGTGCCTTGCTCCCTTAGGAGATCGATCATAGTTTTAAACTCTTGTTGACGACGAGCTGCTGTCACAAACATGTCTGTAAAGATAATAAACCAACCCTTTTCTTCCATCTGAAAACCTTTGGATTTTATAGCCTCTGATAAAATCTTTTCTTTTATGCGGAAGTCCCCGAAGTGCACCAGACATGTGCAAGGATATCTTGAGTTTGCTGGTTTGAAAAAGGGACTCTATGGACTCTCATTAACAAAAAGTCTTCTGCTTTGACTTGGTTCTCCGGAGCACATTTTTCTGGACTAAATTGGCTTTAAATTTAATGGGATCCAGGCCAATCTCTTGCCCTTCTGGGACCCCAACAAACCAAAGATTCAAACGTTGAGATCTATTTTCCATTTCTTCCAGTTTAATCTGCAGCTCCGCGATCCCCTGTTTTGTTTTGATTGTGCCAAACTCGGAGTTTGTTTGAAAATCTTCCAAGTCTGAAATTCATTTCTCTGCAGGCCTCAGCCTTGAGCTCATCTGAAGGAGACTGGTGTGTATATTACTGAGCTGCTTCTGGACATCTGAGTGCTCTTTATCATGGGCACTCCTCATTTCCCGTAGTTCGTCCAAAATCTGTTGAAATAGACACCTCATCTGGGAGGTCAACTCAGTGCCAGCTTTGTCACCTGTAGCCACTGATGCAATAAGATCTTTCATCTGAGAGGCTACAATGCTTATAGACAGCCATGCCAACCATGTGGCTCAATCAATCAATCAATCAGGGAATTGTAAGTGCGCTACTCATCCGTGAGAGTCTCAAGGCACGGGGGGATCAGCAGTTCCGTTCAGCCGAAGAGCCAGGTCTTGAGTGCCTTCCTGAAGGTGCTCAGGGAGGGGCGCGCCAGATGTCGATCGGGAGCTCTTTCAAGGTCTTGGCCGCGATGTAGGAGAAGGATCTTCCCCCTGCTTTGGCTCTGTGGATGCGTGGGTTTCGGTGAGGACGAGGTTGGCAGATCGGAGATTTCTATAGGGTGCGTGGAGGGTGATTCTATTGTTGAGGTATTGGGTTCCGGTGTTGTGTAGGCATTTGTAGGCGTGGGTGAGTATCTTGAAAGTGACTCTCTTCTCGATGGGGAGCCATTGGAGCTTCCGTAGGTGTTGGCTGATGTGCTCGTGTCGGGGGATGTCGAGGATGAGTCTGGTGGCGGAGTTCTGTATCGTCTGGAGCTTGCGGTGAAGGGACTTGTTTATGCCGGTGTAGAGGGCGTTTCCGTAGTCCAGCCTGCTGGTGATGAGTGTGGGGTGACTGTCTTCCTTGACTTGGGGGGATCCATTTGAAAGTCTTGCGGAGGGTGTTGAAACAGCTGGAGGCGATGACGTTGACTTGTCGGTTCATGAAGAGGGAGGAGTTGAGTACGATGCTGAGGTTTCTGGTGTGGTCTGTGGGGGTCGGGGGCTGCCGAGGGCTGTGGGCCACCAGTTGTTGTTCCATGCCGATGGGGTGGTTCCGAGGACGAGGACTTCAGTCTTCTCCGAGTTGAGCTATAGGCAGCTGTTGCTCATCCAGGCTGCGATGTCTTGCATTCTTTTCTGGAAGTTGAGTCAGGTGGTGGTGGGGTCCTTCGTGAGGGAGAGGATGAGCTGGGTGTTGTTGGTGTAGGATACTATGCTGAGGTCGTGCTGTCGGACGATGGCGGCGAGTTGGGCCATGTAGATGTTGAAGAGGGTTGGGCTGAGCGATGATCCTTGTGGGACTCCGCAGTTGATTTCCGTGGGTTCGGAGAGGAAGGGTGGAAGTCTGACCCTTTGGCTTCTGCCGTTGAGGAACAAACGGATCCAGTCGAGAGCGGTTCCTCGTATGCCGGCGTCGTGTAGTCTGGCTGCAAGTGTGCGGTTTGAGACGGTGTTGAATGCTAATGACAGGTCGAGTAGAGTCAGGGCTGCGGTGTGGCCTTGGTCGAGGAGGGTGCGGATGTCGTCTGCGGCGGCGAGTAGGGCGGTCTCGGTGCAGTGGTTGCGAACTGAGAAGGGTCGAGGATGGCGTTGTCTTCGATGAATCTTGTTAGTTCTATGTTGACGGTTTTCTCAGTGACTTTCGCTGTGAAGGGGAGGAGCGAGATGGGCCGGTAGTTCTTGAGGTCTGTAGGGTCTGCTGAGGGCTTCTTGAGCAGGGGCCTTACTTCTGCGCATTTTCAGTCATCGGGGAAGGTGCCGGTCTCGAATGGTGCGTTGTAGTTTGGGTGCGATGGCGGTGGTGGCTCTGTGGTAGATGTGTGGTGGGCAGGAGTCGGTGGGTGCCCCTGAGTGGATGCTTTTCATGGTAGATGCAGTCTCTTCGGTCGTGACCGGGGTCCAGGAGGAGATGGTGGGCTGGCTGGCGATGCCGGAGAGTGGGGTGGCTGCGGAGTCAGGTGTGAGGTTGTTGAAGTTGTCGTAGAGGTTTTTGATCTTCAGGTGGAAGTAGGATCCGAGCTTGTCGCAGAGGTCCTGGGAGGGGTGATGTCCGTAGCTTCACTGCGGGGCTTTGGGAATTCCCGGATGACGCTGAAGAGTTCCTTGGAGTTGCTGGAGTGGACAAGGATTTTGTTGTGGATGAAAGTCCTTTTGGTTTGTTCTGATGCGTTGGTGGTAGTCTGTCATTGTGTTCTTGTAGGTGGTATAGTTTTCCGGTGTCTTGTTGTTTCTCCAGTTCTTCTCCAGGCGTCTGCAGGTGCGCCTGGCTTCTTGGAGGTCGGTGGTGAACCAGGCAGCTTTTCTAGGGCGCTCTTTGTCGGGGTTGCGTAGCGGGCGAGCTTGTCTGAGCAGTTGGAGACCCAGGTGTGGAATTCTCTGGCTGCGTGGTTGGCGTTGGTTGTTGTGGTGGGGGTGTTGAGGTTGAGGGTGGAGGTGGAGGTGAGTTGCTCCTCGGTGACTTTGCTCCAGTTCCTTCGCGGGGGCACTGAGCAGGTTTGGGTGGCTTGGGTTTGTCGACGAGGAAGTGTACGCAGTGGTGGTCGGTCCATGGGGGTTGCATGGTGTGGCTGAAGTGGACGTTGTTTCCACTGGCAAAGATGGGGTCGAGGGTGTGTCCTGCTTTGTGGGTCGGTGTGGTGATGAGTTGTTTTAGTCCGATGTTGGCGAGATTGTCGAGGAGGGCGGCGGAGTTGGTGTCGTTGGGGTCGTCGAGGTTGAAGTTTAGGTCTCCAATGAGTATGTAGTCCTTGGTGGCGATGGTGTGGGGTGCGATGAGGTCGGTGATGGTGTCGGTGAAGAGGGTCTGGGGGCCGGGAGGTCTGTAGGCGAGGTGCTGCGGAGTGTGGAGTTGGGGCTGGTCTGGATGTGGAAGTGCAGGTGTTCGGCAGCGGGGAAGGTTTTGCTGGAGGTGGTGAGGTGGAGGGAGTTTTTGTGTGCGATGGTGATGCCTCCTCCCTGGTGGTTGGGGCGGTCCTTCCTCTGGATCTTGTATCCGTCCGGGATGGCGATGGCGATGTCTGGGGTGGAGGAGGCGTTGGTCCAGGTTTCCGTGAAGAAGGCGACGTGAGGGTGAGAGTGAGTCCAGGAGGTTCCAGATCTCCACGGCGTGTCTGTGCATGGAACGCACGTTGAGGAGGATGCATCTTAGGGCGTCAGCGGTGTTGTCTGCAGGGGCAGTGGTGAAGGTATGGCAGCAGTGGTGACAGGAGAATTTGCTGTGGGTCGTATTCGACGCGGCTTGTTGGCAGTTGTTGCTTCTTCCCTGGTTGAGTGCGAGGAGGGTGATAGGGTTGTAGCGGTGTGTGGTGGGGGAGCCAGGGTCCCTGGCACTGGTCGCAGTCGGGTCACGGACGGGCACAGATGGGCTTGCCTTTTGCGTGCCTTCGGCGTGACCACGCAGCGGCTGCCATTAAATAGGCTGGCTCCAATACCTTTCTGAACATCCATTTCCCCAGGTTGTGTAAATGCATAGTTTGCCAAATTTGCAGCTTCTTGTGGCTTCTGTTGAATTGAATCTTGTTGGATCCCATCCCTTAAAGCTTGCATTGCTGGCGTGATTTTACTCCCTCCTGACCCCTTACAACCAAAGAGGGGTTTGAAGGCCTTTTGTCAGTGTACGTGCATTCCTTCGCCAAGACCTTGTTTTGGAGCGCTTCGCTTTGCACACCTAGTGTGCTCCCTCTCCCAAAGAAGTCCATTCTTCTGATAAGGCCTGTCTAGGGATGGGTGAGAGATGCTCAGTTCTACATGAAGAACCAGTGCCATGCTTTGTAGAAGTGAGTGTACAGTAGGAAGCCCTGTAGCGCCAATGGTATTGAACTTTGGGCTATTATCCTTGGAGCCTGGATGACTTTTGGCTCCCTCCTGGTTGGTGTCTGCTACCGGTTTACTAATGCTGCCTCCCAACGCTGTATTTGGACACGCTTTGGTCATTTTTGCTGCTCTATTTTTCACAGGAGTACGACTTTTTCCTTCAACTTCTTGCACTATGTAATGCCTCATAGGCCTGAAAATGCCTGGAGGAGACGTGGTGCTTCATTTGCCTTTGAGGGAGAGGGAGGTGGCCCTTATCTGCCTCATGGGGGATATCCAATGAAGCCCCGAGTGTGGGAGCACCGTGTGATCCCAAACCGCACCCTCACCTGAGAGGGCAACCTCCATGACCCCTGCAGTGCTTTCCACATGAATGGGGCATCTAAAGTGACCCCTCTGACATTGCTGCTGAAAAGCACTTCCTCCTTGTCTGTGCTAATTATTTTGATTGGGCTTGTCTGACGCTATTTCACCCCCTCCTCGGGCTCACCTTCGCTCTGCTGCCCTCGATCCATTGCTGGCTGCGGACACTTCAGGGCATTGTTTTCTCTCCGGCGTCTTCACAGATACTCCTTCTCTTCTGTGCAGTGTCTTGCTGCAGCTCTGCTGCTAAAATCTCCCCACTCCTTGACGAGCAGGCTCAAGCGCCATAGCTGCTGCTGCAGCAGCGGCCTCCTGGAAGTGGTTTAGGTCCAGAGCATGATGGGAGTTTCTGCCACCTCCCTCCAAGATCCTACTCACTTACTCATACATATGCTAGCACATGTACTCACTCGCCTATACAGTCACTAAGACAAGCACACATTCACCCATACAGCCACTCTCACATTTACTCACTCACCCATACAGTCACTTACACACCCACTCACTCACCCATGCAACACTTATGCACCCACTCACTCAGTCATACAGCCACTCATGGGATGAGTGGCTGTGTAGGTGAGTGAGTGGGTGTGTCAGTGATGTACGAGTGAAGGAGTGGGTATGTGAGAGCAGTATAAGTGAGTGATACAGTGTGTGAGTGGCTGTATGGGTGAATGAGTGGCTCCATAAGTGTTGTACGGGTGAGTGGGTGTGCTAGTGACTATATAGGTGAGTGAGTACATGTTTTAGTATATGTATGAGTAAGTGAGTGGGTGTGTGAGTAACTGTATGGGTGAGTGAGTGGCTGAGTGAGTGACTGTATGGGTGAGTAAGTAGGTATGAAGTAGCTGAATGGGTGACTGACTCAGTGTGTGAGTGGCTGTATGGGTGAGTTTGTGGGTACACAAGTGGCTGGATGGATAAGTTAGTGGTTATGTGAGTGGCTGCATGAGTGAGTGGATGTGTGAGTGGCTCTATGGATCAGTAAGTCAGTGTATGAATGCTTGTATGAGTCTGTGAATGGGTATGTGAGTGGTTGTGTGGGAGTGGGTGTATGAGACATTCTATGTGGGTGTAAGTCAGTGTGGGAGTGGGTCTGTGGATGATATCATTAGTCATGTAATTTGAGATGTCATCAGTGATATCATCAGTGATGTCACTGACCATGTAATTAGTGATGTAATATGTGAGGTCATAAGCAGTGCATTGCAGGATTGTAAGTTATAGTTAGCTCAGGTACCTATAACTGCTGAATTTCTATGGTTTTGTACATGTACAATCTGAGCCTAACTATAGCATCCCTGTAACCTTTGTTTTTTCTCAGTGAATTTCTAAGGTTTTTTTAATGCTATTTCCTAACTGTAATGCCCCTGTAACCTTTGCTTTTTTCAGTGAATTTCTATGTTTTTTTAATGTTACTTCCTAACAGTAACATCCCTGTAACCTTGGTTTTTTGTGAATTTCCAAGGTTTTAAACATTTTTATTTCCTAATTGTAACCTGTTTCCTTTAAGAGTGGGTTTGTGAGTGGCTCTATAGGTCAGTGAGTGGCTGTATGAGTGACTGTATGAGTGTGTGAGGGGTGTGTGAATGGTTTGTGTGTGGGTGTGTGAGTGGCTCTATAGGTCTGTGAGTGGGTGTGTGAGCGACTGTATTGGTCTGTGACTGGGTATGTGAGTGGCTGTGTGGGCCTGTGAGTAGGTATGAGTATCTGTATAGGTATATGAGTGGATGTGTGAGTAGTTTTGAGGGTATGTTAGTGGGTGTGTGAATGGTTTTGTGGCTCAGTGAGTGGGTGTGTGAGTAGCTGTAAGGGTCTGTAAGTGGGTGTGTGAATACCTGTGTGAGTGTGAGTGAATTTGTGAGTGGCTGTATGGGTCTATGAGTGACTGTATGGGTCTGTAAGTGGGTGCATGAGTGGCTGTATGGGTCAGTGAGTGGGTGTGTGAGTGGTGTTTTTGGTCTCTGAGTTGGATGTGTGAGTGTTTGTAAGGGTGTGTGAGTGTGTAGTGGATGGGTGTATGAGTGGGAATGTAAGTGGCTGTGTGCGTCTCTGAGTGGTGTGTGAGTGTGTGCCAGTTATTTTGCTGTATGGATGCGTGAGTGGGTGTGTAAGTGGCTGTGTGGGTTGTGAGTAGGTGTGTATGTGGCTGTATGGCTATATATAAGGCTGTGTGAGTAGGTGAGTGAGTACCTATGTGGGTCTATGAGTGGGTGTGTGAGAGTCTTTCTTGTTCTGTTAGTGGGTGTGTGAGTGTCTTTGTGGATATGTGAGTGGGTTTGTGAGTGTCTGAGTGGACCTGTGACTGGGTGTGTGAGTGTCTGAGTGTGTCTGTGAGTGGGTATATGACTGTCTGACTGGGTCTGTTAGTGGGTCTGGGATTGTCAGCATCTGTGTGGGTCTATGCGTCAGTGCATAAATGTCTGTGTGGGTCTGTAAGTTTGTATGAGAATGTCTGAGTGGGTCTGTGAGTGGATATAAGAGTGTCTAAGTGGGTTTGTGAGTGGGTGTGTGAGTGTCTGAGTGGTTCTGTGAGTGGGTGTGTGTGAGTGTCTATGTGTATTTTGTATTGCAAATGTGCATCTATGACTATTTAAGTGTCTCTAGTGTAAGGCTATACAATATGAAAGATCCAGATTTAAGACAGGAAAAAGGTGATTAGTCATTTGGGCGACACAGGGTTCAATTATTCCCTTGTACTCTAATTGAGAGAGCTTTTCTCTAACAGGTACTTTAAAATCCCATTTTATTAGGTATTGTGGTTTCACTTATGGACTGGACTATATGGGTATTACATAATAAGGAGCGTCCTTATCCCAGCCAACATGATTGCGATATAAAGTTGGGGCTACTGCAAGAGCCCATTCTGCAGTCTAGGCTTGTTTCACCTCATCAGGGACAAGCACAGAAAATGATGGAATTATTAAATCTTATCCTTCGTCGGGATGTTCATACAAACATTCGAGGGCCAATCGACCTCTGCTAAGAGAATGTCATATGATAATGTAAAGTTTTCTCAGAATAATATCTTAATGCTGCGCTGTATGTCACCCTCAATTTGTATATCCAAATGATATAATCTGTCTGGAGTGTCCACTCCTGGAGATTCCGGCACACTATAGTGACCTCTGCCGCGCTGTCGAGGAGAGTCACCGACCATCTCCTGTTCAGGAGAAGAGTTCTCATGACTTGTAGGATATTTCGGGGTTATAGTTGCAACCTTCTTTTCTAAAATTGGGGTTTAAATTGAGGAGGTTTCTCCTCCTTCTTTATTTTCACGTCAGGCGAGCATTGTGAGTCTTTTTCGGTTTCACATACTCTTTCTCTCTGTGCTCAGAACCCTTCCTCTTTCGTGTTGTTTTTCAGATGAGTCCTGAAAGGAACGAGAAGGACGAGTATCAGAAAGGTGATATCTATCAAGGGCTTTCAACTGTGAGCGAGCACACAAATTTGAGCATCTGTCAGAGGGCTGTTGTGGCAGGCAACCTCCCCGAGGTCTAGCTTTTTCTTTAGGTTTGGGTTTGTCCAATCATTTATTAACAAACTCCGGGTTCTGCATGGCAGTGTTCTTTTCGGAACCAGGCTTGCCATGTTGTGGTTTACTGGGTCTGGTTCCCACATTATTGTGACCTATAGAAGTATATACTTCAGCAAGAATTATAGGTAGCTCACGCTCCTGGTTGAGTGGTGTATTCTGTGCGAGCTTCGTCTTTAATGTTTGAGAGAATCATTGAGGACACCACAGGAAAGTTTCCCATTGATTTCATCTCCAAATGCAGAGCAGCAGCTGCCCCGTGTTCATTCTGTATTTGTTTTAATACCTCCAGCAAGACTGACATAGATGTAGTACTATGTGTGATGGTATAGACTGCAGCAAAGGCTGTGCCCCAAGTGTTACAGTCACCTATTTAGGGAACCATCCCATAGGGTAAGCACATAGTCAATATTCTGTGCTTTTCTTGTGGTCCTGTAAGGGGAAATACGGCTTCAATTTCATCTATTTTTGGGCTATCCAAAAGGAATTTCCTCACAGTTTGCGAGAATTTTACCCATAATTGAATGAATAAATTACAGTACTTATTGTTGATACTGCAGGCAAGTGTGGTTGCCCTGCCAGTGCTGCCCTTTCTGGGACAGCCATCATGGTGCATGAAATATACTGAGTTAAGTGTCTATATAGTCTAACTAGATCAGTGTATAATTGCTGTAGCTCATTAGAGTTGAGATTTTGTAAGTTAGGCAATGGTGTATAACCAGCTAACGCTGGCCAGGAGGCCTCTTCATTACTAAGGGGACCCTTTCGTCTAGAAGTAAGTACATGTATTAGGGTGCATCAGAACCAATTTTGATGTTTCCAATGTGAAAGTGGAATTTCTAAGGGCTCATATGGTCTGTATGCTTGTGGTGGTGCAACATTAATATATTCATGAAATGTTCCTGTATTAGCATCCACAGCGGGAAAATTGACCAACAAAAGAAAGACTTTTAAATGATAGTCCTCATGGGCTTCAACCACAAAAATTAAGTCACCGCCTACATTGTCAAGGCCATATAAATGTACATGGATTGCATATCTGCAGTTGTCAGCTATTGGTACAGGCTGTGGCTGCGCCAGTAATAAAACAGTTACGGAAACAAAGCGCAAACACTAATATGGGTAGTCCTTTTAAAGTTTCAAGCTTGAAAAACCAAAAGAAAATTAGATGCTTCCTAAAATATTGTGGAGGATTCATCCCCGGGGTGACAAATGCAAAAAGAACAATTGATGGACAAAATGCAGAACAATGTCATACATTCACACCCAGTACAGAGATCTGGGCCTAAATCCACTGTTTTTGCTCCCCATGCCATTTCAGTTTGAACCCAGCCATATACAAATCAGTCTTGACCCTGCGCCCAATGGGAACAGTCAAGGCAGAACTGCCAGGCCGGGTCCTCCCTGGACTGGAAACAAGCATCCTAGGACCAGTTTCGGGGTTTCACCCCTCATCAGCCAGGATAGTTTGACTCCAGTGGCATGGAGAGCACGGGACCCTAGTCTGGGCATACCCGTCCCACTCGGGGTGACAAATGCAAAAAAAACAATTGATGGACAGAAAGCAGAACAATGTCATACATTCACCCCAGTACAGAGATCTGGGCCTAAATCCATCATTTTTTTGCTCCCCATGCCATTCCAGTTTGAACCCAGCCGTATTCAAATCAGTCTTGACCCTGAGCCCAATGGGAACAGTCCAGCCCAAACTGCCAGGCCAGGTCCTCCCTGGACTGGAAACAATCATCCTAGGACCGGTTTTGGGGTTTCACCCTCATCAACCAGGATAGGTTGACTCCAGTGGCATTGAGAGCACGGGACCCACATCTGGGCATACCCGTCCCACTCGGGGTGGCAAATGCAAAAAGAACAATTGATGGACAGAATGCAGAACAATATCATACATTCACCCCAGTACAGAGATCTGGACCTAAATCCATTTGTTTTTTGCTCCCCATGCCATTCCAGTTTGAACCCAGCCATATGCAAATCAGTCTTGACCCTGCTTTTTTGCTTTGTTCACCCTAAGTTGGCAGGGTATGCCCAGACGTGGGTCCCTTGCTCACTTTGCCACTGGATTTAAGCTAGCCTGGCTGATGAGGGGTGTTACCCCGAAACAGGTAGCAGAATGCTTGTTTCCGGTCCAGGGAGGACCTGGCCTGGCAGTTCGGGCTGGACTATTCCCATGAGGCACAGGGTCAAGACTGATTGGCATATGGCTGGGTCCAAAGTGGGGTGGCGAAGTGAGCTAAAGAACGATGATGGATTCAACCCAGATCTGTGACTGGGTGTGAGTGTCCGAAAAGTTTCAGCACTCCATCCATCATCTCCTTGTGTTTGCTTTGTTCGCCCTAAATTGGCAGGGTATGCCCAGACGTGGGTCCCTTGCTGACTTTGCCACTGGATTCAAGCTAGCCTGGCTGATGAGGGTGTTACCCCGAAACCAGTCCCAGGATGCTTGTTTCCGGTCCAGGGAGGGCCTGGCAGTTCGGGCTGGACTGTTCCCATGAGGCACAGGGTCAGGACTGGTTTGCAAATGGCTGGGTCCAAACTGGGGTGGCAAAGTGAGCTAAAGAACAATGATGGATTCAACCCAGATCTGTGCCTTGGGGTGAGTGTCTGAAAAGTTTCAGCACCCCATCCATCATCTCCTTGAGTTTGCTTTGAGGATTCATCCCCAACATGATTGGCATCTCTGCAAGAGGTGTAAGGGTGCTATGGGCACGCACACGTACTACTCAGGAGACCTGTTAAATAAGTACCTGACCAATCGTTGATAGCACCATGTCGCAGGGATTCTGCTGGTAAGCAGAACTGTGCCTTGGGATAACAGGACATCGTAATGTAGGGACTGTCTCTATACAACCAGTATCTGTCATCCCAAATCCTGGCTAGCTCAAAGTGCCTCACCTAAACTTCTAAACTTCCCTGAGTAGCAGGAGATTTTGGCAAACCTAGAACATGACTCTCTAGTCCACAAGAGAACCGTGAAACAGATCATCACCTTTTGTCTCTCACTCGTACATGTCCATAGTAAACAACAGAAAAAACAATGGGAAAGTTTACAATATATTTATTGGAACTATCAGTAGTCTATTATGAAGCAAATGTGCTTCGATCAGTAGGCAAATACAACCAAGCAACGTAAGAGGGCAATATTAGTGATCTCTGGGATTGGCAACAGACCCCATACCTGCTGTGGTCGTAAGGTGGTCCGCGTCATGAGTGCAAACTCAGTTTACGCAAGGCTGAATGTCAGGCTCTGCATGCGTTCTCTCCAAGACAGGTCTCTCTGCCGGAATTCTCCTCTCTGCCCCTAAAGGGAAAAGACACAGTTTATGGGATAAAACTATTGTGTTGGAAAGCTTCAGCTGGGCTACTGTGTTATGTCTAAAACATTTGGAGCTGCTGCTGATCGGGCAAAAGAACACAGTACATTTATGTTGTTTTGTATTCCAGGCAACCTTGTACAAATTGTGGAAACCGAATCCTGAGAAGAATCACTGAAAATTAAAACAGCATGTACAGCATATTCCTAAAATAATGGCACAAAAACAAAATGTGTTATGCATGGCTGTGCAAAGCAAAGACGGGCTAAAACATCTAGTAATCTAAACTGAGGACAAACCAAAGTGGGCCCAGAAGGGACATGAATAAAATGGCTGGCATAACCCTGGGGGCTGCAGAGTACATTATGGGTTTTTAACTGGTGTATTGGAAGCAGTATTGTGTAATATGGCATAACATACGTTAGGCTGATAAAAATTGTTGATTTCAACAAATATGAAGAGATGGTGAACAACTGACACCATTAAGACATTGTGACATGTGTTTATATTGATGAAGAGCAATCAAGGCGAACCGTTTTGACGTGCACAGGCAATGTCTGTAGCACTGGCATCTAGGGCACAGAGGGAGCACATGCATCCCTATGGAGAGGAGAAATAATCAGGAGTTAAGTGGGGATGGACATCACACCAGAAAAGAAATATTTCTAAATGCCACAATCACCTTACAGTACTCTTTTATCAACATTTGTTTGAATTGATGCACACACGCACACACACACACACACCCTCTTCCACATACCCTCACCCACATACACTGTGAAAAATCATACTCTTTAGAATTACATTTATAAAGCATTGCCATCATCAACAGCTGTATTGCAACTCAGTCTGCAAAGACACCTGAAGTTCATATTTCGGCATACCTCTGTTTATGAGAAATACACATCTCATATTTGGAAGATGACTGTGTGACCATCTTGCAATTGCAAAAAATAAACATAACATTACACAGCTCACTAGGTGTGCATGAGGCATTACCTACAATCACACTCCTCATTGAACTTGTTTACACAGCTGGCCAGTCCAATTCCTTCCATTGCTTACAAGATCATGATTTTTATTACCAGATGCCAAAGCAGTGCTGTTATTTGTAGCCCAAGGGCATCATTACACGACTCCTGGATGCAGGGGTGTTAATCTGCACCACTGACATTAACACTACTTTAAATCCAACTAACTTTGGTTGTGCTGGATTATTGTGGATTCCATGATGAATCCTTTGAAGCCAGTTCCTCATTCTTCTAAACAGTTTCAGCAACCAAAATCTCTGGAGGAAAAATGTGAGTTTTGCAATAACTTCACAGACCTCAAAATCCCCAATGGAGCTAACAACAGGGTCAAGAGCCCCAAAGGAAATTACAGACCTCTCATAATGAGGGCCTAAGATGGAAATCATAAAAACACATATACACTCAGCACATTAACCACGATAGATGAGAGTGTCCGAGGGCAATGCCAAGTAGGTACACAAAATTGCTCAAATAAGTTGAAGTGGCTTTAAGTGTCATTGCATTTGACCATGTAATATATGATATGGCACATACTCCAACGCACAAATCGCCTTGGGTGCCATAAGGGAAAATTGAGGAGTGGGGTAGGTATGGAGCAATTGTAGAGGTTTATCAATCAATCAATCAATCAGGGAATTGTAAGCGCGCTACTCACCCGTGAGGGTCTCAAGGCGCTGAGGGGGTCCGCAGATCTGTTTAGCTCGAAGAGCCAGGTCTTGAGGGTCTTGCTGAAGGTGTTCAGGAGAGGGCGCGTCTGATGTCTGCTGGTAGCTCGTTCCAGGTCTTGGCTGCAATGTGAGAGAAGGATCTTCCGCCTGCTCTGGCTCTGTGGATGCGCGGGTTTCGGCCAATGCGAGGTTGGAAGATCGGAGGTTTCTTTGGGTACGTGGAAGTTGATTCTGTCGTTGAGGTATTTGGGTCCGTTGTTGTGTAGGCATTTGTAGACGTGAGTGAGGAATGTTGAAAGTGACTCTTTTCTCCACGGGGAGCCAGTGGAGACTTCGTAGGTGTTGGCTGATGTGTTCGTGTCGGGGGATGCCGAGGACGAGTCTGGCGGGGGTGTTCTGTACTGTCTGGAGTTTGCGGAGTAGGGACTTGTTGATGCCGGCGTAGAGTGCGTTTCCATAGACCAGTCTGCTGGTGATGAGTGCGTGGGTGACTGTCTTCCTTGACTCAGGGGGATCCATTTGAAGGTCTTGCGGAGGATGCGGAGGGTGTTGAAGCAGCTGGAGGTGACGGCGTTGACCTGTCGGTTCATGGAGAGTGATGAGTCGAGTACTTTGCCGAGGTTCTTGGCGTGGTCTGAGGGGTAGGTGGGATTCCGAGGGCGGTCGGCCACCAGGTGCTGTCCCATGCAGAAGGGGTGGTACCGAGGACGAGGACTTCTGTCTTCTCGGCGTTGAGCTTCAGGCAGCTGTTGGTCATCCAGACTGCGACGTCTTGCATTCCTTTCTGGAAGTTGAGTTTGGCAGTGGTGGGGTCTTTGGTGAGGGAGAGGATGAGCTGGGTGTCGTCGGCGTAGGATACGATGTTGAGGCCGTGTTGTCGGACGATGGCTGCGAGGGGGCCATGTAAATGTTGAAGAGGGTGGGGCTCAGTGATGAACCCTGTGGGACTCCGCAGGTGATTTTCGTGGGGTCGGAGAGGAAGGGTGGGAGTCTGATCCTTTGGCTTCTTCCGGTGAGGAATGATCGGATCCAGTCCAGGGCTGTTCCTTGTATGCCTGCGTCGTGTAGTCTGACGACTAGTGTGCGATGGGAGACGGTGTCGAAGGCCGCTGATAGGTCGAGTAGGATGAGGGCTGCGGAGTGGCCTTGGTCCAGGAGGGTGCGGATGTCATCTGTGGCAGCGAGTAGGGTGGTCTCTGTGCTGTGGTTGCTTCGGAATCCGGATTGGGACGAGTCGAGGATGGCGTTCTCTTCAATGAATCGTGTCAGTTTCCTGTTGACTGTTTTCTCTGCAACTTTGGCTGCGAAGGGGAGGAGCGAGATGGGCCGATAGTTCTTGAGGTCGGTGGGGTCAGCTGTGGGCTTCTTGAGCAGGGGTCTGACTTCTGCGCGCTTCCAGTCGTCTGGGAAGGCGCCTGTTTTGAAGGTGGTGTTGATGGTGCGTTGTAGTTCGGGTGCGATGGCGGCCACGGCTCTGTGGTAGATGTGAGGGGGCAGGGGTCGGTGGGGGCCCCGAGTGGATGCTTTTCATGGTCAAGGCGGTGTCTTCGGCCGTGATCAGTGTCCAGTTGGAGATGGAGGGCTGGCTGGTGTTTCTGGGGGCGGGGGCCGTCTGTGGTGCCTGGTGGATGGTCGATGAAGTTGTCGTAGAGGTTTTTGATCTTGAGGTGGAAATAGGTTCCAAGCTTGTCGCAGAGGTCTTGGGATGGGGTGATGTCTGTGGCTTCGCTGCGTGGGTTGGTGAATTCTTGAATGACACTGAAAAGTTCCTTGGAGTTGGTGGAGTTGGCCAGGATTTTGTTGTGGATGAAGTTCCTTTTGGTGGCTCTGATCTGGTTGTGGTAGTCCGTCATGGCGTCCTTGTAGGTGGTGTGGTCTTCGGTTGTCTTGGTGTTTCTCCAGTTCTTCTCCAGGCGTCTGCAGGTGCGTCTGGCTTCTTGGAGAGCGGTTGTGAACCAGGTGGCTTTCCTGGGGCGTTGTCTGTTGGGGTTGCGTAGCGGGGCGAGCTCATCTGCGCAGTTGGAGATCCAGGTGTGGAGTTCTCTGGCTGCGTTGTTTGCGCTGTTTGCGTCGGGTGCCCAGGTGTGGTTGTCTCGGGTGAGGGTGGAGTTAAGTTGCTCGTCGGTAACCTTGCTCCAGTTCCTTTGTGGTGAGCGTGGGGCTGGTTTGGGTGCCTTGGGTTTGTTGATGGCAAAGTGTACGCAATGGTGGTCGGTCCATGGCGGCTGCGTTGTGTGGCTGAAATGGACGCTGTTTCCTGCTGCGAAGATGGGGTCGAGGGTGTGTCCTGCTCTGTGGGTCGGTGTGTTGACGAGTTGTTTAAGTCCGATGCTGGCGAGGTTGTCACGAAGGATAGTGGAGTTGGGGTCGCTGGGGTTGTCGAGGTGGAAGTTCAGGTCTCCAATGAGTATGTAGTTTGTTGAGGCGATCGCGTGGGGTGCGATGAAGTCGGTGATGGTGGTGGCGAAGGGTGTTCGGGGGCCAGGGGTCTGTAGACGAGGGTTCCTCGGAGTGTGGCTTTGGGGGTGGTCTGGATCTTGAAGTGCAGGTGTTCGGCGGAGGGGAAGGTTTGGCTGGAGGTGGTGAGGCGGAAGGTGATCTTGTGGGCGATGGTGAGGCCCCCTCCTGGGTGGTTGGGGCGGTCTTTCCTCTGGATCTTGTATCCGTCTGGGATGGCGGTGCTGATGTCGGGGCGGAGGATGCGTTGGTCCAGGTCTCTGTGAAGAAGGCGATGTCGGGCGAAAGAGAGTCAAGTAGGTTCCAGATTTCCATGGCGTGTTTGTGTACGGAGCGTACGTTGAGGAGGATGCATTTTAGGATGTCGCCGGTGCTGGCGTCGGCGGTATTGGAGGCCGGGGTGGCGGTGAGGGTCTGGCGGCAGTGGAGGCAGGAGAACTGGCCGTGGGTCATGTTCGGCTAGGCCTGTTGGCATTCTCTAAGTCTTCCAGGGTTGAGTGCGAGGAGGGTGGTGGTGTCGTAGCGATGGGTAGTGGGAGGTCCAGGGTTCCAATTTGTTGGACATTCACAGTAACATTTTCAACCGCTCAGCATAATCTGACATTTTGAGGATTACATGAAGCCCTGGTGTGTTTTTTTGTTTAAATAAGACACATCAGGTGAAGGGTTTCAGTGTGTGTTCATTGGCATTCACCAAAGAAAAGTTAAAATTCTGACACGACTTTCTTTGTTCATGGAAGGTAAACCGTCACTGTCTAATTTAATATTCATGGCACGTGACTAATTTATTTGGAAATGTCTGTTCTTTGGATCGTGATATTGTCGAACACTGTCACAGCGAGCCTCGCACAGATTTTGCCCAGCATCAGGGTCACAGTGCACTCACTTTCAGCATGAACATTTCAAGCTATTTTTGTCAAGTTGGGATTGTCTTTGATGAGTTGGCTTGGCACGTCTTGCTACATGGAGCTTGTAAAAAAAAATTACCTTGTGCCGGTGCATCTATCAAGACATTGTGGTGAGACATTTTTTGTCATTTATTTTTTGGTTGTGGTTTGAGCCATCCAGCTCGGTGGCAGTTAAACAGCTCTTTCATGGTTTTAAGAAATGGAGGCGCGTGTTACAGTCAGCGCGCACACACTCAGCGTGAGTCATTACCTGAGCGTGCTCTTACCTGCTTTACTCGCGTGCAGGAGCTTCATCGTCTTTTCTGACGTGGCAGCAGTTCCTCAAACATCGTGCTGCTTATGGACGTCGTCAATCACGAACGAGCCTGGAGCCATCCGGCGCGGCGTCACTGTGCGTGCCGGCATTTTGAATTTGGAATTACACTTCATGTAGTTCGTGCATCCTGCACGTTTTTGCCAGCCACGTTTTTTTGGTTTCAATAAAGTTCTATGAACATTACCGGGAACCTTGGATTTCGCGAGCAGCAGATGATTACAGGTACTTCTTTCTTCACAAACGTATGTATACAGTCAAGGAGCTGGTACAATTTTTTTTTTCTGGAGACACTTGTGATACGTGTTTCAGGCGTCTACATGTGAAGCTAAATTAAGTTTTGGAGCACACTTTAGAGAACTTGTTCCGGCATTATGCTTCATGTAACTCATGTGGGGGTGTTTTCTTGTCTAGTGGGTGTGCTTTGTGCATTTTTGCTCGGGTGAGAGGTCGCTCGCGGCAAGCTCGCTGCAGCTACCCACACGCGGCTGTGCCGGAACAAGTTCTCAAAGTGTGCTCCAAAACTTAATTTAGCTTCACATGTAGACGCCTGAAACACGTATCACAAGTGTCTCCAGAAAAAAAAATTGTACCAGCTCCTTGACTGTATACATACGTTTGTGAAGAAAGAAGTACCTGTAATCATCTGCTGCTCGCGAAATCCAAGGTTCCCGGTAATGTTCATAGAACTTTATTGAAACCAAAAAAACGTGGCTGGCAAAAACGTGCAGGATGCACGAACTACATGAAGTGTAATTCCAAATTCAAAATGCCGGCACGCACAGTGACGCCGCGCCGGATGGCTCCAGGCTCGTTCGTGATTGACGACGTCCATAAGCAGCACGATGTTTGAGGAACTGCTGCCACGTCAGAAAAGACGATGAAGCTCCTGCACGCGAGTAAAGCAGGTAAGAGCACGCTCAGGTAATGACTCACGCTGAGTGTGTGCGCGCTGACTGTAACACGCGCCTCCATTTCTTAAAACCATGAAAGAGCTGTTTAACTGCCACCGAGCTGGATGGCTCAAACCACA
This sequence comes from Calotriton arnoldi, assembly GCA_963921515.1. Taxonomy (NCBI): domain Eukaryota; kingdom Metazoa; phylum Chordata; class Amphibia; order Caudata; family Salamandridae; genus Calotriton; species Calotriton arnoldi. Next base: position 30,611 of record CAWUFW010024590.1, on the reverse strand, counting down.
ACCAAAAAATAAATGACAAAAAATGTCTCACCACAATGTCTTGATAGATGCACCGGCACAAGGTAATTTTTTTTTACAAGCTCCATGTAGCAAGACGTGCCAAGCCAACTCATCAAAGACAATCCCAACTTGACAAAAATAGCTTGAAATGTTCATGCTGAAAGTGAGTGCACTGTGACCCTGATGCTGGGCAAAATCTGTGCGAGGCTCGCTGTGACAGTGTTCGACAATATCACGATCCAAAGAACAGACATTTCCAAATAAATTAGTCACGTGCCATGAATATTAAATTAGACAGTGACGGTTTACCTTCCATGAACAAAGAAAGTCGTGTCAGAATTTTAACTTTTCTTTGGTGAATGCCAATGAACACACACTGAAACCCTTCACCTGATGTGTCTTATTTAAACAAAAAACACACCAGGGCTTCATGTAATCCTCAAAATGTCAGATTATGCTGAGCGGTTGAAAATGTTACTGTGAATGTCCAACAAATTGGAACCCTGGACCTCCCACTACCCATCGCTACGACACCACCACCCTCCTCGCACTCAACCCTGGAAGACTTAGAGAATGCCAACAGGCCTAGCCGAACATGACCCACGGCCAGTTCTCCTGCCTCCACTGCCGCCAGACCCTCACCGCCACCCCGGCCTCCACTACCGCCGACGCCAGCACCGGCGACATCCTAAAATGCATCCTCCTCAACGTACGCTCCGTACACAAACACGCCATGGAAATCTGGAACCTACTTGACTCTCTTTCGCCCGACATCGCCTTCTTCACAGAGACCTGGACCAACGCATCCTCCGCCCCCGACATCAGCACCGCCATCCCAGACGGATACAAGATCCAGAGGAAAGACCGCCCCAACCACCCAGGAGGGGGCCTCACCATCGCCCACAAGATCACCTTCCGCCTCACCACCTCCAGCCAAACCTTCCCCTCCGCCGAACACCTGCACTTCAAGATCCAGACCACCCCCAAAGCCACACTCCGAGGAACCCTCGTCTACAGACCCCCTGGCCCCCGAACACCCTTCGCCACCACCATCACCGACTTCATCGCACCCCACGCGATCGCCTCAACAAACTACATACTCATTGGAGACCTGAACTTCCACCTCGACAACCCCAGCGACCCCAACTCCACTATCCTTCGTGACAACCTCGCCAGCATCGGACTTAAACAACTCGTCAACACACCGACCCACAGAGCAGGACACACCCTCGACCCCATCTTCGCAGCAGGAAACAGCGTCCATTTCAGCCACACAACGCAGCCGCCATGGACCGACCACCATTGCGTACACTTTGCCATCAACAAACCCAAGGCACCCAAACCAGCCCCACGCTCACCACAAAGGAACTGGAGCAAGGTTACCGACGAGCAACTTAACTCCACCCTCACCCGAGACAACCACACCTGGGCACCCGACGCAAACAGCGCAAACAACGCAGCCAGAGAACTCCACACCTGGATCTCCAACTGCGCAGATGAGCTCGCCCCGCTACGCAACCCCAACAGACAACGCCCCAGGAAAGCCACCTGGTTCACAACCGCTCTCCAAGAAGCCAGACGCACCTGCAGACGCCTGGAGAAGAACTGGAGAAACACCAAGACAACCGAAGACCACACCACCTACAAGGACGCCATGACGGACTACCACAACCAGATCAGAGCCACCAAAAGGAACTTCATCCACAACAAAATCCTGGCCAACTCCACCAACTCCAAGGAACTTTTCAGTGTCATTCAAGAATTCACCAACCCACGCAGCGAAGCCACAGACATCACCCCATCCCAAGACCTCTGCGACAAGCTTGGAACCTATTTCCACCTCAAGATCAAAAACCTCTACGACAACTTCATCGACCATCCACCAGGCACCACAGACGGCCCCCGCCCCCAGAAACACCAGCCAGCCCTCCATCTCCAACTGGACACTGATCACGGCCGAAGACACCGCCTTGACCATGAAAAGCATCCACTCGGGGCCCCCACCGACCCCTGCCCCCTCACATCTACCACAGAGCCGTGGCCGCCATCGCACCCGAACTACAACGCACCATCAACACCACCTTCAAAACAGGCGCCTTCCCAGACGACTGGAAGCGCGCAGAAGTCAGACCCCTGCTCAAGAAGCCCACAGCTGACCCCACCGACCTCAAGAACTATCGGCCCATCTCGCTCCTCCCCTTCGCAGCCAAAGTTGCAGAGAAAACAGTCAACAGGAAACTGACACGATTCATTGAAGAGAACGCCATCCTCGACTCGTCCCAATCCGGATTCCGAAGCAACCACAGCACAGAGACCACCCTACTCGCTGCCACAGATGACATCCGCACCCTCCTGGACCAAGGCCACTCCGCAGCCCTCATCCTACTCGACCTATCAGCGGCCTTCGACACCGTCTCCCATCGCACACTAGTCGTCAGACTACACGACGCAGGCATACAAGGAACAGCCCTGGACTGGATCCGATCATTCCTCACCGGAAGAAGCCAAAGGATCAGACTCCCACCCTTCCTCTCCGACCCCACGAAAATCACCTGCGGAGTCCCACAGGGTTCATCACTGAGCCCCACCCTCTTCAACATTTACATGGCCCCCTCGCAGCCATCGTCCGACAACACGGCCTCAACATCGTATCCTACGCCGACGACACCCAGCTCATCCTCTCCCTCACCAAAGACCCCACCACTGCCAAACTCAACTTCCAGAAAGGAATGCAAGACGTCGCAGTCTGGATGACCAACAGCTGCCTGAAGCTCAACGCCGAGAAGACAGAAGTCCTCGTCCTCGGTACCACCCCTTCTGCATGGGACAGCACCTGGTGGCCGACCGCCCTCGGAATCCCACCTACCCCCTCAGACCACGCCAAGAACCTCGGCAAAGTACTCGACTCATCACTCTCCATGAACCGACAGGTCAACGCCGTCACCTCCAGCTGCTTCAACACCCTCCGCATCCTCCGCAAGACCTTCAAATGGATCCCCCCCTGAGTCAAGGAAGACAGTCACCCACGCACTCATCACCAGCAGACTGGTCTATGGAAACGCACTCTACGCCGGCATCAACAAGTCCCTACTCCGCAAACTCCAGACAGTACAGAACACCCCCGCCAGACTCGTCCTCGGCATCCCCCGACACGAACACATCAGCCAACACCTACGAAGTCTCCACTGGCTCCCCGTGGAGAAAAGAGTCACTTTCAACATTCCTCACTCACGTCTACAAATGCCTACACAACAACGGACCCAAATACCTCAACGACAGAATCAACTTCCACGTACCCAAAGAAACCTCCGATCTTCCAACCTCGCATTGGCCGAAACCCGCGCATCCACAGAGCCAGAGCAGGCGGAAGATCCTTCTCTCACATTGCAGCCAAGACCTGGAACGAGCTACCAGCAGACATCAGACGCGCCCTCTCCTGAACACCTTCAGCAAGACCCTCAAGACCTGGCTCTTCGGCTAAACAGATCTGCGGACCCCCTCAGCGCCTTGAGACCCTCACGGGTGAGTAGCGCGCTTACAATTCCCTGATTGATTGATTGATTGATAAACCTCTACAATTGCTCCATACCTACCCCACTCCTCAATTTTCCCTTATGGCACCCAAGGCGATTTGTGCGTTGGAGTATGTGCCATATCATATATTACATGGTCAAATGCAATGACACTTAAAGCCACTTCAACTTATTTGAGCAATTTTGTGTACCTACTTGGCATTGCCCTCGGACACTCTCATCTATCGTGGTTAATGTGCTGAGTGTATATGTGTTTTTATGATTTCCATCTTAGGCCCTCATTATGAGAGGTCTGTAATTTCCTTTGGGGCTCTTGACCCTGTTGTTAGCTCCATTGGGGATTTTGAGGTCTGTGAAGTTATTGCAAAACTCACATTTTTCCTCCAGAGATTTTGGTTGCTGAAACTGTTTAGAAGAATGAGGAACTGGCTTCAAAGGATTCATCATGGAATCCACAATAATCCAGCACAACCAAAGTTAGTTGGATTTAAAGTAGTGTTAATGTCAGTGGTGCAGATTAACACCCCTGCATCCAGGAGTCGTGTAATGATGCCCTTGGGCTACAAATAACAGCACTGCTTTGGCATCTGGTAATAAAAATCATGATCTTGTAAGCAATGGAAGGAATTGGACTGGCCAGCTGTGTAAACAAGTTCAATGAGGAGTGTGATTGTAGGTAATGCCTCATGCACACCTAGTGAGCTGTGTAATGTTATGTTTATTTTTTGCAATTGCAAGATGGTCACACAGTCATCTTCCAAATATGAGATGTGTATTTCTCATAAACAGAGGTATGCCGAAATATGAACTTCAGGTGTCTTTGCAGACTGAGTTGCAATACAGCTGTTGATGATGGCAATGCTTTATAAATGTAATTCTAAAGAGTATGATTTTTCACAGTGTATGTGGGTGAGGGTATGTGGAAGAGGGTGTGTGTGTGTGTGTGCGTGTGTGCATCAATTCAAACAAATGTTGATAAAAGAGTACTGTAAGGTGATTGTGGCATTTAGAAATATTTCTTTTCTGGTGTGATGTCCATCCCCACTTAACTCCTGATTATTTCTCCTCTCCATAGGGATGCATGTGCTCCCTCTGTGCCCTAGATGCCAGTGCTACAGACATTGCCTGTGCACGTCAAAGCGGTTCGCCTTGATTGCTCTTCATCAATATAAACACATGTCACAATGTCTTAATGGTGTCAGTTGTTCACCATCTCTTCATATTTGTTGAAATCAACAATTTTTATCAGCCTAACGTATGTTATGCCATATTACACAATACTGCTTCCAATACACCAGTTAAAAACCCATAATGTACTCTGCAGCCCCCAGGGTTATGCCAGCCATTTTATTCATGTCCCTTCTGGGCCCACTTTGGTTTGTCCTCAGTTTAGATTACTAGATGTTTTAGCCCGTCTTTGCTTTGCACAGCCATGCATAACACATTTTGTTTTTGTGCCATTATTTTAGGAATATGCTGTACATGCTGTTTTAATTTTCAGTGATTCTTCTCAGGATTCGGTTTCCACAATTTGTACAAGGTTGCCTGGAATACAAAACAACATAAATGTACTGTGTTCTTTTGCCCGATCAGCAGCAGCTCCAAATGTTTTAGACATAACACAGTAGCCCAGCTGAAGCTTTCCAACACAATAGTTTTATCCCATAAACTGTGTCTTTTCCCTTTAGGGGCAGAGAGGAGAATTCCGGCAGAGAGACCTGTCTTGGAGAGAACGCATGCAGAGCCTGACATTCAGCCTTGCGTAAACTGAGTTTGCACTCATGACGCGGACCACCTTACGACCACAGCAGGTATGGGGTCTGTTGCCAATCCCAGAGATCACTAATATTGCCCTCTTACGTTGCTTGGTTGTATTTGCCTACTGATCGAAGCACATTTGCTTCATAATAGACTACTGATAGTTCCAATAAATATATTGTAAACTTTCCCATTGTTTTTTCTGTTGTTTACTATGGACATGTACGAGTGAGAGACAAAAGGTGATGATCTGTTTCACGGTTCTCTTGTGGACTAGAGAGTCATGTTCTAGGTTTGCCAAAATCTCCTGCTACTCAGGGAAGTTTAGAAGTTTAGGTGAGGCACTTTGAGCTAGCCAGGATTTGGGATGACAGATACTGGTTGTATAGAGACAGTCCCTACATTACGATGTCCTGTTATCCCAAGGCACAGTTCTGCTTACCAGCAGAATCCCTGCGACATGGTGCTATCAACGATTGGTCAGGTACTTATTTAACAGGTCTCCTGAGTAGTACGTGTGCGTGCCCATAGCACCCTTACACCTCTTGCAGAGATGCCAATCATGTTGGGGATGAATCCTCAAAGCAAACTCAAGGAGATGATGGATGGGGTGCTGAAACTTTTCAGACACTCACCCCAAGGCACAGATCTGGGTTGAATCCATCATTGTTCTTTAGCTCACTTTGCCACCCCAGTTTGGACCCAGCCATTTGCAAACCAGTCCTGACCCTGTGCCTCATGGGAACAGTCCAGCCCGAACTGCCAGGCCCTCCCTGGACCGGAAACAAGCATCCTGGGACTGGTTTCGGGGTAACACCCCTCATCAGCCAGGCTAGCTTGAATCCAGTGGCAAAGTCAGCAAGGGACCCACGTCTGGGCATACCCTGCCAATTTAGGGCGAACAAAGCAAACACAAGGAGATGATGGATGGAGTGCTGAAACTTTTCGGACACTCACACCCAGTCACAGATCTGGGTTGAATCCATCATCGTTCTTTAGCTCACTTCGCCACCCCACTTTGGACCCAGCCATATGCCAATCAGTCTTGACCCTGTGCCTCATGGGAATAGTCCAGCCCGAACTGCCAGGCCAGGTCCTCCCTGGACCGGAAACAAGCATTCTGCTACCTGTTTCGGGGTAACACCCCTCATCAGCCAGGCTAGCTTAAATCCAGTGGCAAAGTGAGCAAGGGACCCACGTCTGGGCATACCCTGCCAACTTAGGGTGAACAAAGCAAAAAGCAGGGTCAAGACTGATTTGCATATGGCTGGGTTCAAACTGGAATGGCATGGGGAGCAAAAAACAAATGGATTTAGGTCCAGATCTCTGTACTGGGGTGAATGTATGATATTGTTCTGCATTCTGTCCATCAATTGTTCTTTTTGCATTTGCCACCCCGAGTGGGACGGGTATGCCCAGATGTGGGTCCCGTGCTCTCAATGCCACTGGAGTCAACCTATCCTGGTTGATGAGGGGTGAAACCCCAAAACCGGTCCTAGGATGATTGTTTCCAGTCCAGGGAGGACCTGGCCTGGCAGTTTGGGCTGGACTGTTCCCATTGGGCTCAGGGTCAAGACTGATTTGAATACGGCTGGGTTCAAACTGGAATGGCATGGGGAGCAAAAAAATGATGGATTTAGGCCCAGATCTCTGTACTGGGGTGAATGTATGACATTGTTCTGCTTTCTGTCCATCAATTGTTTTTTTGCATTTGTCACCCCGAGTGGGACGGGTATGCCCAGACTAGGGTCCCGTGCTCTCCATGCCACTGGAGTCAAACTATCCTGGCTGATGAGGGTGAAACCCGAAACTGGTCCTAGGATGCTTGTTTCCAGTCCAGGGAGGACCCGGCCTGGCAGTTCTGCCTTGACTGTTCCCATTGGGCGCAGGGTCAAGACTGATTTGTATATGGCTGGGTTCAAACTGAAATGGCATGGGGAGCAAAAAACAGTGGATTTAGGCCCAGATCTCTGTACTGGGTGTGAATGTATGACATTGTTCTGCATTTTGTCCATCAATTGTTCTTTTTGCATTTGTCACCCCGGGGATGAATCCTCCACAATATTTTAGGAAGCATCTAATTTTCTTTTGGTTTTTCAAGCTTGAAACTTTAAAAGGACTACCCATATTAGTGTTTGCGCTTTGTTTCCGTAACTGTTTTATTACTGGCGCAGCCACAGCCTGTACCAATAGCTGACAACTGCAGATATGCAATCCATGTACATTTATATGGCCTTGACAATGTAGGCGGTGACTTAATTTTTGTGGTTGAAGCCCATGAGGACTATCATTTAAAAGTCTTTCTTTTGTTGGTCAATTTTCCCGCTGTGGATGCTAATACAGGAACATTTCATGAATATATTAATGTTGCACCACCACAAGCATACAGACCATATGAGCCCTTAGAAATTCCACTTTCACATTGGAAACATCAAAATTGGTTCTGATGCACCCTAATACATGTACTTACTTCTAGACGAAAGGGTCCCCTTAGTAATGAAGAGGCCTCTGGCCAGCGTTAGCTGGTTATACACCATTGCCTAACTTACAAAATCTCAACTCTAATGAGCTACAGCAATTATACACTGATCTAGTTAGACTATATAGACACTTAACTCAGTATATTTCATGCACCATGATGGCTGTCCCAGAAAGGGCAGCACTGGCAGGGCAACCACACTTGCCTGCAGTATCAACAATAAGTACTGTAATTTATTCATTCAATTATGGGTAAAATTCTCGCAAACTGTGAGGAAATTCCTTTTGGATAGCCCAAAAATAGATGAAATTGAAGCCGTATTTCCCCTTACAGGACCACAAGAAAAGCACAGAATATTGACTATGTGCTTACCCTATGGGATGGTTCCCTAAATAGGTGACTGTAACACTTGGGGCACAGCCTTTGCTGCAGTCTATACCATCACACATAGTACTACATCTATGTCAGTCTTGCTGGAGGTATTAAAACAAATACAGAATGAACACGGGGCAGCTGCTGCTCTGCATTTGGAGATGAAATCAATGGGAAACTTTCCTGTGGTGTCCTCAATGATTCTCTCAAACATTAAAGACGAAGCTCGCACAGAATACACCACTCAACCAGGAGCGTGAGCTACCTATAATTCTTGCTGAAGTATATACTTCTATAGGTCACAATAATGTGGGAACCAGACCCAGTAAACCACAACATGGCAAGCCTGGTTCCGAAAAGAACACTGCCATGCAGAACCCGGAGTTTGTTAATAAATGATTGGACAAACCCAAACCTAAAGAAAAAGCTAGACCTCGGGGAGGTTGCCTGCCACAACAGCCCTCTGACAGATGCTCAAATTTGTGTGCTCGCTCACAGTTGAAAGCCCTTGATAGATATCACCTTTCTGATACTCGTCCTTCTCGTTCCTTTCAGGACTCATCTGAAAAACAACACGAAAGAGGAAGGGTTCTGAGCACAGAGAGAAAGAGTATGTGAAACCGAAAAAGACTCACAATGCTCGCCTGACGTGAAAATAAAGAAGGAGGAGAAACCTCCTCAATTTAAACCCCAATTTTAGAAAAGAAGGTTGCAACTATAACCCCGAAATATCCTACAAGTCATGAGAACTCTTCTCCTGAACAGGAGATGGTCGGTGACTCTCCTCGACAGCGCGGCAGAGGTCACTATAGTGTGCCGGAATCTCCAGGAGTGGACACTCCAGACAGATTATATCATTTGGATATACAAATTGAGGGTGACATACAGCGCAGCATTAAGATATTATTCTGAGAAAACTTTACATTATCATATGACATTCTCTTAGCAGAGGTCGATTGGCCCTCGAATGTTTGTATGAACATCCCGACGAAGGATAAGATTTAATAATTCCATCATTTTCTGTGCTTGTCCCTGATGAGGTGAAACAAGCCTAGACTGCAGAATGGGCTCTTGCAGTAGCCCCAACTTTATATCGCAATCATGTTGGCTGGGATAAGGACGCTCCTTATTATGTAATACCCATATAGTCCAGTCCATAAGTGAAACCACAATACCTAATAAAATGGGATTTTAAAGTACCTGTTAGAGAAAAGCTCTCTCAATTAGAGTACAAGGGAATAATTGAACCCTGTGTCGCCCAAATGACTAATCACCTTTTTCCTGTCTTAAATCTGGATCTTTCATATTGTATAGCCTTACACTAGAGACACTTAAATAGTCATAGATGCACATTTGCAATACAAAATACACATAGACACTCACACACACCCACTCACAGAACCACTCAGACACTCACACACCCACTCACAAACCCACTTAGACACTCTTATATCCACTCACAGACCCACTCAGACATTCTCATACAAACTTACAGACCCACACAGACATTTATGCACTGACGCATAGACCCACACAGATGCTGACAATCCCAGACCCACTAACAGACCCAGTCAGACAGTCATATACCCACTCACAGACACACTCAGACACTCACACACCCAGTCACAGGTCCACTCAGACACTCACAAACCCACTCACATATCCACAAAGACACTCACACACCCACTAACAGAACAAGAAAGACTCTCACACACCCACTCATAGACCCACATAGGTACTCACTCACCTACTCACACAGCCTTATATATAGCCATACAGCCACATACACACCTACTCACAACCCACACAGCCACTTACACACCCACTCACGCATCCATACAGCAAAATAACTGGCACACACTCACACACCACTCAGAGACGCACACAGCCACTTACATTCCCACTCATACACCCATCCACTACACACTCACACACCCTTACAAACACTCACACATCCAACTCAGAGACCAAAAACACCACTCACACACCCACTCACTGACCCATACAGCCACTCATGCACCCACTTACAGACCCATACAGTCACTCATAGACCCATACAGCCACTCACAAATTCACTCACACTCACACAGGTATTCACACACCCACTTACAGACCCTTACAGCTACTCACACACCCACTCACTGAGCCACAAAACCATTCACACACCCACTAACATACCCTCAAAACTACTCACACATCCACTCATATACCTATACAGATACTCATACCTACTCACAGGCCCACACAGCCACTCACATACCCAGTCACAGACCAATACAGTCGCTCACACACCCACTCACAGACCTATAGAGCCACTCACACACCCACACACAAACCATTCACACACCCCTCACACACTCATACAGTCACTCATACAGCCACTCACTGACCTATAGAGCCACTCACAAACCCACTCTTAAAGGAAACAGGTTACAATTAGGAAATAAAAATGTTTAAAACCTTGGAAATTCACAAAAAACCAAGGTTACAGGGATGTTACTGTTAGGAAGTAACATTAAAAAAACATAGAAATTCACTGAAAAAAGCAAAGGTTACAGGGGCATTACAGTTAGGAAATAGCATTAAAAAAACCTTAGAAATTCACTGAGAAAAAACAAAGGTTACAGGGATGCTATAGTTAGGCTCAGATTGTACATGTACAAAACCATAGAAATTCAGCAGTTATAGGTACCTGAGCTAACTATAACTTACAATCCTGCAATGCACTGCTTATGACCTCACATATTACATCACTAATTACATGGTCAGTGACATCACTGATGATATCACTGATGACATCTCAAATTACATGACTAATGATATCATCCACAGACCCACTCCCACACTGACTTACACCCACATAGAATGTCTCATACACCCACTCCCACACAACCACTCACATACCCATTCACAGACTCATACAAGCATTCATACACTGACTTACTGATCCATAGAGCCACTCACACATCCACTCACTCATGCAGCCACTCACATAACCACTAACTTATCCATCCAGCCACTTGTGTACCCACAAACTCACCCATACAGCCACTCACACACTGAGTCAGTCACCCATTCAGCTACTTCATACCTACTTACTCACCCATCACAGTCACTCACTCAGCCACTCACTCACCCATACAGTTACTCACACACCCACTCACTTACTCATACATATACTAAAACATGTACTCACTCACCTATATAGTCACTAGCACACCCACTCACCCGTACAACACTTATGGAGCCACTCATTCACCCATACAGCCACTCACACACTGTATCACTCACTTATACTGCTCTCACATACCCACTCCTTCACTCGTACATCACTGACACACCCACTCACTCACCTACACAGCCACTCATCCCATGAGTGGCTGTATGACTGAGTGAGTGGGTGCATAAGTGTTGCATGGGTGAGTGAGTGGGTGTGTAAGTGACTGTATGGGTGAGTGAGTAAATGTGAGAGTGGCTGTATGGGTGAATGTGTGCTTGTCTTAGTGACTGTATAGGCGAGTGAGTACATGTCTAGCATATGTATGAGTAAGTGAGTAGGATCTTGGAGGGAGGTGGCAGAAACTCCCATCATGCTCTGGACCTAAACCACTTCCAGGAGGCCGCTGCTGCAGCAGCAGCTATGGCGCTTGAGCCTGCTCGTCAAGGAGTGGGGAGATTTTAGCAGCAGAGCTGCAGCAAGACACTGCACAGAAGAGAAGGAGTATCTGTGAAGACGCCGGAGAGAAAACAATGCCCTGAAGTGTCCGCAGCCAGCAATGGATCGAGGGCAGCAGAGCGAAGGTGAGCCCGAGGAGGGGGTGAAATAGCGTCAGACAAGCCCAATCAAAATAATTAGCACAGACAAGGAGGAAGTGCTTTTCAGCAGCAATGTCAGAGGGGTCACTTTAGATGCCCCATTCATGTGGAAAGCACTGCAGGGGTCATGGAGGTTGCCCTCTCAGGTGAGGGTGCGGTTTGGGATCACACGGTGCTCCCACACTCGGGGCTTCATTGGATATCCCCCATGAGGCAGATAAGGGCCACCTCCCTCTCCCTCAAAGGCAAATGAAGCACCACGTCTCCTCCAGGCATTTTCAGGCCTATGAGGCATTACATAGTGCAAGAAGTTGAAGGAAAAAGTCGTACTCCTGTGAAAAATAGAGCAGCAAAAATGACCAAAGCGTGTCCAAATACAGCGTTGGGAGGCAGCATTAGTAAACCGGTAGCAGACACCAACCAGGAGGGAGCCAAAAGTCATCCAGGCTCCAAGGATAATAGCCCAAAGTTCAATACCATTGGCGCTACAGGGCTTCCTACTGTACACTCACTTCTACAAAGCATGGCACTGGTTCTTCATGTAGAACTGAGCATCTCTCACCCATCCCTAGACAGGCCTTATCAGAAGAATGGACTTCTTTGGGAGAGGGAGCACACTAGGTGTGCAAAGCGAAGCGCTCCAAAACAAGGTCTTGGCGAAGGAATGCACGTACACTGACAAAAGGCCTTCAAACCCCTCTTTGGTTGTAAGGGGTCAGGAGGGAGTAAAATCACGCCAGCAATGCAAGCTTTAAGGGATGGGATCCAACAAGATTCAATTCAACAGAAGCCACAAGAAGCTGCAAATTTGGCAAACTATGCATTTACACAACCTGGGGAAATGGATGTTCAGAAGGTATTGGAGCCAGCCTATTTAATGGCAGCCGCTGCGTGGTCACGCCGAAGGCACGCAAAAGGCAAGCCCATCTGTGCCCGTCCGTGACCCGACTGCGACCAGTGCCAGGGACCCTGGCTCCCCCACCACACACCGCTACAACCCTATCACCCTCCTCGCACTCAACCAGGGAAGAAGCAACAACTGCCAACAAGCCGCGTCGAATACGACCCACAGCAAATTCTCCTGTCACCACTGCTGCCATACCTTCACCACTGCCCCTGCAGACAACACCGCTGACGCCCTAAGATGCATCCTCCTCAACGTGCGTTCCATGCACAGACACGCCGTGGAGATCTGGAACCTCCTGGACTCACTCTCACCCTCACGTCGCCTTCTTCACGGAAACCTGGACCAACGCCTCCTCCACCCCAGACATCGCCATCGCCATCCCGGACGGATACAAGATCCAGAGGAAGGACCGCCCCAACCACCAGGGAGGAGGCATCACCATCGCACACAAAAACTCCTCCACCTCACCACCTCCAGCAAAACCTTCCCCGCTGCCGAACACCTGCACTTCCACATCCAGACCAGCCCCAACTCCACACTCCGCAGCACCCTCGCCTACAGACCTCCCGGCCCCCAGACCCTCTTCACCGACACCATCACCGACCTCATCGCACCCCACACCATCGCCACCAAGGACTACATACTCATTGGAGACCTAAACTTCAACCTCGACGACCCCAACGACACCAACTCCGCCGCCCTCCTCGACAATCTCGCCAACATCGGACTAAAACAACTCATCACCACACCGACCCACAAAGCAGGACACACCCTCGACCCCATCTTTGCCAGTGGAAACAACGTCCACTTCAGCCACACCATGCAACCCCCATGGACCGACCACCACTGCGTACACTTCCTCGTCGACAAACCCAAGCCACCCAAACCTGCTCAGTGCCCCCGCGAAGGAACTGGAGCAAAGTCACCGAGGAGCAACTCACCTCCACCTCCACCCTCAACCTCAACACCCCCACCACAACAACCAACGCCAACCACGCAGCCAGAGAATTCCACACCTGGGTCTCCAACTGCTCAGACAAGCTCGCCCGCTACGCAACCCCGACAAAGAGCGCCCTAGAAAAGCTGCCTGGTTCACCACCGACCTCCAAGAAGCCAGGCGCACCTGCAGACGCCTGGAGAAGAACTGGAGAAACAACAAGACACCGGAAAACTATACCACCTACAAGAACACAATGACAGACTACCACCAACGCATCAGAACAAACCAAAAGGACTTTCATCCACAACAAAATCCTTGTCCACTCCAGCAACTCCAAGGAACTCTTCAGCGTCATCCGGGAATTCCCAAAGCCCCGCAGTGAAGCTACGGACATCACCCCTCCCAGGACCTCTGCGACAAGCTCGGATCCTACTTCCACCTGAAGATCAAAAACCTCTACGACAACTTCAACAACCTCACACCTGACTCCGCAGCCACCCCACTCTCCGGCATCGCCAGCCAGCCCACCATCTCCTCCTGGACCCCGGTCACGACCGAAGAGACTGCATCTACCATGAAAAGCATCCACTCAGGGGCACCCACCGACTCCTGCCCACCACACATCTACCACAGAGCCACCACCGCCATCGCACCCAAACTACAACGCACCATTCGAGACCGGCACCTTCCCCGATGACTGAAAATGCGCAGAAGTAAGGCCCCTGCTCAAGAAGCCCTCAGCAGACCCTACAGACCTCAAGAACTACCGGCCCATCTCGCTCCTCCCCTTCACAGCGAAAGTCACTGAGAAAACCGTCAACATAGAACTAACAAGATTCATCGAAGACAACGCCATCCTCGACCCTTCTCAGTTCGCAACCACTGCACCGAGACCGCCCTACTCGCCGCCGCAGACGACATCCGCACCCTCCTCGACCAAGGCCACACCGCAGCCCTGACTCTACTCGACCTGTCATTAGCATTCAACACCGTCTCAAACCGCACACTTGCAGCCAGACTACACGACGCCGGCATACGAGGAACCGCTCTCGACTGGATCCGTTTGTTCCTCAACGGCAGAAGCCAAAGGGTCAGACTTCCACCCTTCCTCTCCGAACCCACGGAAATCAACTGCGGAGTCCCACAAGGATCATCGCTCAGCCCAACCCTCTTCAACATCTACATGGCCCAACTCGCCGCCATCGTCCGACAGCACGACCTCAGCATAGTATCCTACACCAACAACACCCAGCTCATCCTCTCCCTCACGAAGGACCCCACCACCACCTGACTCAACTTCCAGAAAAGAATGCAAGACATCGCAGCCTGGATGAGCAACAGCTGCCTATAGCTCAACTCGGAGAAGACTGAAGTCCTCGTCCTCGGAACCACCCCATCGGCATGGAACAACAACTGGTGGCCCACAGCCCTCGGCAGCCCCCGACCCCCACAGACCACACCAGAAACCTCAGCATCGTACTCAACTCCTCCCTCTTCATGAACCGACAAGTCAACGTCATCGCCTCCAGCTGTTTCAACACCCTCCGCAAGACTTTCAAATGGATCCCCCCAAGTCAAGGAAGACAGTCACCCCACACTCATCACCAGCAGGCTGGACTACGGAAACGCCCTCTACACCGGCATAAACAAGTCCCTTCACCGCAAGCTCCAGACGATACAGAACTCCGCCACCAGACTCATCCTCGACATCCCCCGACACGAGCACATCAGCCAACACCTACGGAAGCTCCAATGGCTCCCCATCGAGAAGAGAGTCACTTTCAAGATACTCACCCACGCCTACAAATGCCTACACAACACCGGAACCCAATACCTCAACAATAGAATCACCCTCCACGCACCCTATAGAAATCTCCGATCTGCCAACCTCGTCCTCACCGAAACCCACGCATCCACAGAGCCAAAGCAGGGGGAAGATCCTTCTCCTACATCGCGGCCAAGACCTTGAAAGAGCTCCCGATCGACATCTGGCGCGCCCCTCCCTGAGCACCTTCAGGAAGGCACTCAAGACCTGGCTCTTCGGCTGAACGGAACTGCTGATCCCCCCGTGCCTTGAGACTCTCACGGATGAGTAGCGCACTTACAATTCCCTGATTGATTGATTGATTGAGCCACATGGTTGGCATGGCTGTCTATAAGCATTGTAGCCTCTCAGATGAAAGATCTTATTGCATCAGTGGCTACAGGTGACAAAGCTGGCACTGAGTTGACCTCCCAGATGAGGTGTCTATTTCAACAGATTTTGGACGAACTACGGGAAATGAGGAGTGCCCATGATAAAGAGCACTCAGATGTCCAGAAGCAGCTCAGTAATATACACACCAGTCTCCTTCAGATGAGCTCAAGGCTGAGGCCTGCAGAGAAATGAATTTCAGACTTGGAAGATTTTCAAACAAACTCCGAGTTTGGCACAATCAAAACAAAACAGGGGATCGCGGAGCTGCAGATTAAACTGGAAGAAATGGAAAATAGATCTCAACGTTTGAATCTTTGGTTTGTTGGGGTCCCAGAAGGGCAAGAGATTGGCCTGGATCCCATTAAATTTAAAGCCAATTTAGTCCAGAAAAATGTGCTCCGGAGAACCAAGTCAAAGCAGAAGACTTTTTGTTAATGAGAGTCCATAGAGTCCCTTTTTCAAACCAGCAAACTCAAGATATCCTTGCACATGTCTGGTGCACTTCGGGGACTTCCGCATAAAAGAAAAGATTTTATCAGAGGCTATAAAATCCAAAGGTTTTCAGATGGAAGAAAAGGGTTGGTTTATTATCTTTACAGACATGTTTGTGACAGCAGCTCGTCGTCAACAAGAGTTTAAAACTATGATCGATCTCCTAAGGGAGCAAGGCACTCAAGCCACATTAGTGCCACAGTTTAAAATGAAAGTGCTATTGGACTGTAAATTCCGTATTTTGAGCACAATGGAGCAAGCCAACAATCTTTTGCAGCAGCAGTGTCAGCAGGAAAATCAAAATGATAAATGAGCAGTCTAAAATGTCCAAGGAGTATTGAATACATTTCTTTGCAGGGTTATAATGAAGTATAAACTTTCAGCGACGGCCATCTCTGGAAGATGGTTTCCCAGGGTGCTACTCCAAGGCACCCACCTTAGGGGTTAGGGGGCACCATGTCACAGCGCCTCCTCACAGGAGGGGAGGGGTGAAAGAGGGGAGATTGGAGGGAAGGAAAGGGTTCATGGAGGGAGGAGGGGTGCGGTTCCCTAAGTGCCCCAGGCGGGGAGGGCACCAGGGACAAGGGAAGTTTAAGAGAGAGAGAGGTCATGAGGGGTAGGGGGAGGGGAGCACTATCAGACAAAAAAGGTGATCAGGACCGGAAGAAGATGTTGTGCGTATTTGTGATCAGGTCCCAGAGCTTAGGGGATGGCAACAGATTGATACTCACATCTACAGCTACAAGAAACATATATGAAAAGCAGTTCATGACTATCTTCGGATTCCATAATGGGAGATTGTAGATTTATTTCATGTAATGCCAAAATAGCATCAATATTCAGAGTAAATTCAGATCTATTCTTTCTTGGTTAAAGGCGTAAAGCGCTCAGGTAATTTTAATCCAAGCGACACATTTAAAAGCATCCACAAAAATCCCACAAATGCCCAAACTTATATCGCAGGCATTTTTGCGTCAGCAACTGCAGCGGTTAGGTGAGTTGCTATATTATTTGCCAATAAGATTGATGGGGAGCTGATTCAGGTGTTACACGATCTAGGCGCAAGGTGGATTTTGGTGAGTTTAAAGAGCTTTCATCAAGTTTTCATATAGTCAAATATTTGTGGGCCTATAGAAGATGATGCAACTCCATTGGAAGAGATTTATAAGATTTTAACTTCTCTTATGGGCGTAGTACTTATTGAAGGGTATTTTAACCTTATTCAGCAAGTGGGGTGTGACTGCTCGCCATTAAACAAACAGCAGAATAAGCCCCATTCGGCGCGGGCCTTGACCAATCTGGTGCACAACTTTGCCTTGATTGATCCTTGGAGAACTGAGAATCCTAGGGGGCGTGAGTTCACTTGCTTCTCTGAGCATTTTAACTCAGCATCCCGTATCGACTATTTTTTAATATCACATAGCTGGAAGAAAGCAGGTTCAGGTATACTCTCCAATCCATTTTCTGACCACTCAGTACCCTATGTTGATCTCAACGTATTTGGCCCTCTGAAGGCTGGGTTACAATTATACATGCTGCACTGACTGAGTTTTTCCAGCTTAATATTGGCACACCTGCAAATCATTTTGTCTGAGTGGCAAGCAAATCTTTCGTATGGAGGGAGGTTATTTCTTACACTGCCCAGATAAATAGAGCTAGACGCCCTGATTGTGCTCGTTTTTCCTTTCTGTGCCCCCCTTGCTGCCCCTGATTGTGCTCGTTTTCCTTTCTGTGCCCCCCTTGCTGCCCCTGATTGTGCTCATTTTTCCTTTCTGTGCCCCCTTGCTGCCCCTGATTGTGCTCGTTCTTTCCTTTCTGTGCCCCCTTGCTGCCCCTGATTGTGCTCGCTTTTCCTTTCCTTTCTGTGCCCCCTTGATGCCCTGATTGTGCTCGTTTTCCCTTCTGTGCCTGTTTCCCGCCGCTGCGCCCTGCGGCCCCGCCCCCTCACTGCCCATTCGCTGCCCCATTCCCTGCTCCTCCCTCCCACCTCCCCATTTATGGCGGCCGCTGGCGCGCCGAAGGCGTGCCTAAGGCAAGCTCCCGTCTGCGCCCGTCCACGCCGTGACCGCGCCCAGCGCCAGACCCCCTGGTCCGGGCATCCCCCGCGCCCGCCACATCAACAGACGCCAATACGACGCCAGCACCCTCCACGCACTCAACCCCGGAAAAGATCACGCCTGCTACCAGGCCACCCCGAAGCGCACCCAAGGGCCCTTCACCTGCCGGAACTGCAGCTTCGCCAGCACCCGCCCGCCAAACCACCGCCCAGAAAAGAACCCAACTACCTCAGATGCATCCTCCTCAACACCCGCTCCGCCCGCAAACACGCCATCGAACTCTGGGACCTTCTCGACTCAACCTCCCCAGACGTCGCATTCCTGGACGGAGACCTGGCTGAATCCCGCTTCAGCCCCCGACATCGCCATTGCCATCCCGGACGGATACAAGATCACCCGCAGGGACCGCACCAACGGAGTCGGAGGAGGCATCACCATCGTCCACAGGAACACCCTCAGAGTCTCAACCAACACCGACGACACCCTCAGCACCGCCGAACACATGCACTTCCAGATCCACACCGATCCCAACACCACCCTCAGAGGAACCCTCATCTACAGACCCCGCGGACCCCGACCACAGTTCAGCGATTCCATCGCTGACTTCATCAGCACACACGCCATCGCCTCCACGGACTACATCCTCCTCGGGGACCTGAACTTCCACCTCGAGAACAACAAGGACACCAACTCCACCACCCTGATCGACAACCTCGCCACCCTCGGACTCAGACAGCTCGTGACTACACCCACCCACGCCGCCGGCCACACGCTAGACTCCATCTTTTCCGCAAGCCCACACGTCTCCTTCAACCACACCTCCGAACCCCACTGGACTGACCACCACTGCATCCACTTCACCTACAGGAAGCCCACCACGCACCACCGCACCGAACAAATGCCTCGCCGCTGCTGGAGCAGAGTCACGGAAGACCAGCTAACCACAACCCTCGCCCTGAGCCCACCCGCCGAACCCTCCGACCCCGACACCGCCGCCCGCAACCTCAGACAGTGGATCGACGACTGCGCCAACACCCTCGCCCCGCTCAAGAATCCGCCCAACAGCCACACCAGCAAGAAAGCCACCTGGTTCACCGAAGACCTCCAGGCCTCCAAACGAACATGTCGAAAACTGGAGAAGATCTGGCTCCACGAACGGACAGCGGACAGCTACGCCGCCCACAAGAGCGCCACCCGCAGTCACCATCACCTCATCAGATCCGCCAAAAGGGCCTCACTTAAAGACCGCCTAGACAACAACGCACACAACAGCAAAGAGCTCTTCAACATCGTGAAGGAACTCTCCAACCCCAGCTCCAACACCAACGACATCCAGCCGTCGCGAGACCTGTGCGACTCACTGGCCACCTTCTTCCACCGCAAAATCGCTGACATCCACGACAGCTTCAACACCACGACCGCCCCGGCAACCACCGAGACCACTGCCCCCACAACCACCAACCGCCTGCTCTCCTGGACCAACATCAACGACGAGGACACCAGCGAGATCATGAACACCATCCACTCCGGTTCACCGCTAGACCTGTGCCCTCACCACATCTTCAACAAAGCCAGTACAGCCATCGCGCCCCATCTCCGGAAAATAATCAACATCTCCTTCGAGACAGCAACCTTCCCGGAAAGCTGGAAGCACGCCGAGATCACCGCCTTACTCAAGAAACCCAAGGCAGACCCCAAGGACCTCAAGAACTTCCGACCCATCTCTCTGCTCCCGTTCCCCGCGAAGGTCACTGAGAAAATCGTCAACAAACAACTGACCCGCTACCTCGAGGAGAACAACATCCTGGACCCTTCCCAGTCCGGCTTCCGCAGCAACCACAGCACCGAAACCGCCCTCATCGCCGCCACCGATGACATCAGGACCCTGCTAGACAACGGAGAAACAGCAGCCCTCATCCTCCTGGACCTATCAGCCGCCTTCGACACGGTCTGCCACCACACACTACGAACACGCCTTCACGACGCCGGGATCCAAGAGAAGGCCCTGGACTGGACCACATCCTTCCTTTCCGGCAGAACACAAAGCGTCCGCCTCGCCCCCTTCCGATCCAAGGCCACCAAGATCATCTGCGGCGTACCCCAAGGCTCCTCCCTCAGCCCAACGCTGTTCAACATCTACATGGCACCCCTCGCCCACGTCGCCCGACAGCACAACCTCAACATCATCTCCTACGCCGACGACACCCAGCTGATCCTCTCCCTCACCAAAGACCCTCACACCGCCAAAGCCCACCTCCACGAAGGAATGAAGGCCGTCGCCGAATGGATGAGGACCAGCCGCCTGAAGCTGAACTCGGACAAGACGGAGGTCCTCATCCTTGGTTCCAACCCTTCAGCCTGGGACGACTCCTGGTGGCCAACATCACTGGGAACAGCCCCGCCACCCACCGACCACGTACGCAACCTAGGGGTCATCCTCGACCCCACCCTCTCCATGACTAAGCAGGTCAACGCCGTTTCCTCATCCTGCTTCAACATCCTCCGAATGCTCCGCAGGATCTTCAAGTGGATCCCCACCGAAACAAGAAAAACAGTCACCCAGGCCCTCGTCACCAGCAGGCTGGACTACGGAAACGCCCTCTACGCAGGAACGACGGCTAAGCTCCTGAGACGGCTACAACGCATCCAGAACGCCTCTGCACGTCTTATCCTCGACATCCCCCGACGCAGCCACATCACACCCCACCTGAGAGACCTGCACTGGCTCCCTGTCAACAAGAGGATAACCTTCAAGCTCCTCACCCACGCACACAAAGCACTCCACAACTCCGGACCAGCCTACCTCAACAGACGACTCAGCTTCTACACCCCCATCCGCCAGCTCCGCTCGACCAGCCTCGCCCTCGCCACAGTCCCCCGCATCCGGAAAACGACCGCCGGCGGCAGATCCTTCTCCCACCTCGCCGCCAAGACCTGGAACACCCTCCCCACCAACCTCCGACAGACCCAAGACCTACTGGCCTTCAGAAGACTCCTCAAGACCTGGCTCTTCGATCAGTAGCAGCACCACCCCCTCTTCCCCCAGCGCCTTGAGACCCTCGCGGGTATGTAGTGCGCTTTATAAGTGACATGATTGATTGATTGATTGATTGACGCGAGGAGGTCCTCACCCCACAACAAGAATAGGAGCAAGCCAAGAGGGTAGATCTAAATCTACATTCAGAAGAGTCTACTAGAAACCTGGCAGTGGCAGGCCAGCATCTTAGAGAGCATTTTGTCTCTAGAGATGTTATAAATCAGAAAAATGTTTTCAAAAATGTTATGAGGAGAGTGAGCATGCAGGGCACCTTTTAGCATGGTCATTAAAGAAAAAAGGGAATTGGGGAGTGATGAAAGACATTTTTGATGTAAAGTAAAATTGGTAGCAATGGATATTGCCCAGATAGGTAGGGTATTTTGGAGCATTATGTGAGTCTCTACTCCTCTAGTAGTAACCCTTCATCTAGAGAAATTGAGGCCTTTTTACATTCGAAGGAACTGCCTACTTTGGAAAATGACTTGTGGGAGACAACTGAAGCTCCCATTATGCGGGGGAAATTATTGAAGATATAAAACTCCTTCCCAATGCCCAAGCATGTGGCAGCGATGGCCTACCATCTGAGTTCTGAAAAATATTTGCAGCGCACCTTGCAGATTTTTGGTGCAATTATAGAACAGATTTTTAAATAGCGGCGACATTCCAAAGTAATTTACGGAGGCAATAATTGTCAGTTTTCTTAAGAAAGATAAGCCCCCACATCAGCCAGGGTCATATCGACCTATGTCTTTTGAGTTTCGGCTACAAACTTCTCGCTAAAATTATGACACCAAACCTTGCACCCTCCGCATCATTAGAGGTCTATGGGGACCAAAATGACTTTTTACCAGGGAGAACCCTGTCAATAAATACAAACTTTCTTGTGCAGGCTATAGATTACTTCTCCAAAAACAAGGTTGAAACAGCTATAATTATGTTAGATGCCGAGAAGGCTTTCGACCGGGTGCAATGGGAAGTATTTATACGATTCTCCTGCGATTTGGTTTTCCTTTTGAATTGATGGGGTTGCTCCATAATTTATATGTCAAAGCAGAGGCCAAAATCATGGTAAATGCTCAGTTGGCAGGTACGATCTCCATTTGTAGAGGCACAAGGCAGGGGTGTGCAATGTCATCAGTATTATTTACTTTCTTTGTTGAGCCTTTAGCAGCGACTCTTAGATAAGACTCAGAAAGTCAGCCACCACTCCCTGGTGCTCCGAAGATAAAATTATTTGACAATGACATTATTTAATATCTAGCATGCACGGAGGATAATGTCAATAAGCTTTTCAGAAAATACAATCGTTCTCAGATATTGGAGGATATCAAATTAACCAGGCAAAATCAGAGGTTCTCTTATACCACTGTCCTCCCTTAGTTCTTCCCATGGATTTGCAGAGACATTTTTAGACTTTTTGTCCTATAAGAATTTTGGGCATTTTTTTCACACATGATCTTCTTGATTTATTTAAATTAAATTATATTGCTTTCCTCAGCAAAATATGCACAATGTTTACTAGTTGATATAATTTACCATTATCCATCATTGGTCGGGTGGCAATCGTTAAGATGCTGATTCTTCCCTAACTGATTTTTGTTTTCTCTAATATAATGGTTTTACTCAGGCAATCCTTTTTATGGAAGTGGATCAAATGGTATGGCACTTTTTATGGCAAGGAAAAAGACCTTGCAGCAAGCTATCAACACTCCAATTATCTGTGGAAGATGGGTCTTAGTCACTTCCGTGTAGGTGGAAATATTACCAAGCAGCTTTTTTGGGCTGCTTGAACCATGCAGTTAAGGTAAGCCCATCTCCAGCTGTTATTATTTACAGAATATGCTGGCTCAATATGAAGTCCATCTACCAGCTTTTCTGAAAATCCCAAAGCTACCCAAGCATGCTCGGTATAAGTTTTTGCATGCAATAACTAGAAGGTTCATGCATCTGCAAGAAGAATATCAGATTCCTTTCATGCATCCCTCGATACCCCTAAAAGAATGTTGGTCAATAGGTCTATATTTGCAGAATAGTATTATCAAGAAATGGGAGTAGGCGGGGTATCACACTTTTGGCAAATTTGTGTTAGTAGGACAGCTAAGAACTTGGGAGCAGGTAGTGGCCAATAAAGTCAATATTACACCAGATCTTATGTTTTTCTATTGTCAAATACACGATTATCTTTGGGTCTATATTCAGACCTCTATTGCCACCAAGGATCACATTAGCAAATAACATTTTGTTAGTAAATTGATAGGGATAGGTAGTTGGTATCAGATTTTGTATTTGTATCGTCATGATACAACTGCTCTTCTGGCTTTTTCCTCTATCTCCCAATATATAAAGAACAGGATGGATTATGTTAATTGGGGAAAATTCAATCTGATGGTCCACAAGGTGCTGCATGGATCCAATTATAAGTGCATGTCATTTTACTCAAAATGGGCTCTATACTATACCCCATACCGCCTTCACCAGATGTTTCCATCCTCATCCGCGAAGTACTTAATATGTGGGCACTTTAGAGGGGACTGGGCTCATGCACTCTTTTGGGGCCCCAGATTGAGTTTTGAAGCAAGTTTATGGCCTTTTTAAGTTAAAAACTTCAGGTCCAAATTGAACCTGATTTTCAGGGGGCACCTTTTGGGATCCCACCCTCTAATTGCTTGTTAAGAACGCATCAACAACAGTTCTTTTTTTATTGTGTCACTGGTGGTTAAGTTATTAATTCTACAAAGGTGAAAGTCCTCGCCTCTGCTGTGATATGAAAACTGGAGAGCGAAAATAGATCCAGCCCCTGCCAAGTACCACGCATCAGGTGTTAGACTAATGCATTTCAGTGCGGTGGTCCGCATCACCGCACTGAAATGCGAAGTAACGCAAAAATAGAGCTTGGTCAGCGGCGCTGTAATCATGATGCACCTTAGTGACTATTGCAACTAAAGCTGGTTTCTTCATCTGGAGGGTCAGTGCGCAGTGCACTCCGCTTCCAACAGGCTTGGGGGCGGGTCTGCAGCTATTAGTTCCTATAGTAAAGAAATTCACCCAACGCGCCGTTCCGCACCATAGCATGATTAAGGACATCATGTTCATGACGCTGCGGTACAGACACAGATCCTTAGCACGGGTTTAAAACTGCTCCTCTGGTAAGATTAATTTTGCCTGCTAGTGTGCGCCTGGGATTTGCAAAGCACAGCACTTCAGGTGGTGAAAAGTCTGTGCAGCTATTACTTTAAACATAGAAATTTTATCAGGGGCAAGGGCGGTGGATTCACACACTTCCCGTACTTTCTCTCGATTGGAGGGTCAATGCCCGGACATTGCGATCGAAGAGACGCTTGCAGCGGTACTCTAACTCCTCTCTGCACTGAGGCACCTACCTTCCTAACGCCAAATGCCTAAATTACCCAGTCTGTGCATAGAAGGCTTTCTTTTATGCCAAAGAAGCTCAAAACTAGTGCTGCCAACCCTGCTTGCTGTTACTGTTCCCCGGGTCGCGTCAGGTCCCACATGAACACACTGTTGCGGAGGAGCCATGTCCAGTCGGCGCGCATGCTGTGGCAGGATGTTGCATTTCCTGTCTGCCAGCCGGGCCCCAAGGCACCCAGGAATTGTCCTGCTGCATGACCCAGTTTAACGGAGGAAGCCGGTGTTCGAGAATCGACCACCTGCTCACCTCCTCCTGACCTTGACATGATGTGCTATTGCTGTGCCCTGACCAGGCAGAGCCCAACTTCTTCCCCAGACTCACCACGCCAGTGTGAGTCTCATAGTGGGAGCAGATGGCACAGGCTGAGGCACTGCAGCAGGGCTCGCTGTCTGACTCTCTGAAGAGGAGACAGGCTAGCAATCTCCGCCGTGCCACGACAGCAGCTCCTCTCGGTGGATCATTCTGACAGCTGTAAAGAGATTCAGGTAAGTCAGATATTAATTTAATCATTTGCTGCTCTGCTGACATTTAAAATGTTTGTTACAAAAATGAGGAGGGGGCTCCAGCATGGCATAGGGCCTTGCAAATGGGCACACTAAAGTTGTCTGTCTGTGCTGTAAATGCGCTACGTTTTGTCTAAACTAGCAGTTTTGCTGATTTATTAGTAGTGCAAAGTGTTTAACATCCTTGCTTGACAGTGACACTACGAAGCAGCAGCCTTTATTTTCCCAGCACAGTTAGACTTGCTAAGTCAGAGATAAGTCATGTCACGATTAATGTTCCTGCTGGAGAGAGGTCGGAGTTTTCTCTACTGGCAGTTTTTACTCTCACCATTAAGTAGCACAGAGGGTTAATATGCCTACTAGAAAAAAAGTCTACCAGCATATTGTATTGAACTGTATGTGGATAGCACAGTGAGTTGCTGTTTTTGTCACAGAGATCCCTTTGTTACATGTGCTTCAGCCACACCTGAAGCTGAGGTTGGGTTGGAGGGTGCTGATTGTTTAGAAATTAAATATCAGCTTTAAAAGCACCTGCTGCAGAGTTTAATTTCCTTGTTGCTCAGTTGAGTGTGATTTCTGATATTTGTCTATTTCCATTTACTTCATTCCATGATTTAGTGGCAAGAAAGTCAACCCCTATGACATAGGGCCGCCACTTAGAGCCCAGGAGTGATGTCCTTAACCTACCACCTGCAGCATGTCCCTATGTCCTAGTTTTAGTGGGAGTTCCCCCTTTAAGAAAAAACCAAACTGAGACTTGGGACCAACTGCGGAACCAAAGCGTTGACTGGTTTAGTTAAACACAAAGGCTTTTAGGGTGGCAAATGTCGGTGAGATATTAATGGTAGCGTAGGGTTGGGCTGGGTGGGACCCTCACAAAGAACTACCAAAGGGGATTAGAACATTGTTATTAATTTTGAGGCGACCACGCTACTGGTAAAATCTGTTACTGTCAGTTGCCAGGAATTTAATAATAACTTCCCCAGCCTCATTGGGTGGCGCTGCCCTAGGGTTTTCTACAAGCCAATCCTGGGCCCAAGTATCTTTGTTATCCCCCCACACACCATGCATAACAGGTTCTCTGCTTTGTCTGGTTTAGACAGCAGCCTCGATTGACTGTCTCCCTTTCCACTCTCCAACACCAGCTGCACCTGCTGTTACTGGACCCTTATTGTTGAGACCCTCTTGCTGCGTTGCTGCCCCTGAAACTAGATGAGTTCAAAATCTGCCGGTGCTTAGCTGGAATATTTGCAGGCCTAGACTTCCAGCTGTGCACTACAGATTAGGTTAGTACAGTCCAGAAAATGTGATATCCATAATGTTCCAGGAAACATGGTGTGCATAGGAACTATTCTTAGAAGGTTTAGCATGTCTTAATAGTAGTGCACCGAGTCCTAAAGTGAGGCCGTCCATCAGGTGGACTCTCAGCCCTGGATTCAACATCTCAGCAGTTTAGGGAGCATAAAGTCTCTTCGTGACAAATAATGATAAATTCCAAGCTATGATTTATACACGAGGGCGGCAATTTGTTTTATTAATTTTTTTATAACCACGATTTTATAACATTACCTAACCACGAATTTTATTAATTTGTTTGAGTTTATTGTTAATTTACAAAGCCAGAATGTGTATGATACACTCAGTTGGAATCTGTCTGGGAGGTGATTTTAGCATTCAGACTCCTAAGGAAAATGGCCCAGCCACTATTTCTTTGGCTTTTGAACCTTTATCGTAAAGAGGGTACGGAGTCATTAGATCCTTGTCCATCTGCAACTTACTTAATGTGATGGAAATGGCGGATGTACATCAAAACAAAAATCATCTAATACCCACTTATAAGGAATTCGTTGGCAGTGCCTCCACCATTGACTATGTTTTTACATCTCGCCTCATTGGAGGATTTTTTGAAAGTAAGAGGCAGAGGTACTTGTGCACTCATGGGGTGACCATAACCCAATTTTAGCAACAATCCAGATTTCCTCCTAGACCTAGCCATTGCTAAAGAGCCTGGGGCAAGTAATTTAGTGGCCTCGACTGACAAACTAAGAGTAATTTGGAAAGGCATTGATAATAAAGTTTTGTTTGCTAATATATGATAAAACTACACTCACAGCTCAGTGAAACTTGTTTGTCAATTAGCGGGTGTAACCAAAGGTTGTTGAGGGATTTAGCTAGCCTATGCGCTGGTATTAAACAAATGAACTCCAGACCAGCGTTAGGCACCAGCAGAAACCTAGATGGTTCCAATGGCACCCTGCTCGCCGAGCAAACAGAGAACTCCGTGTAGCACTGCGGCTACACCCAGGGATCACCCAACTCTTGTTAGGTTATTACGATCCCGTTGCATAGAAGCAGCCAGGCAACGAAAAGGCGAGCTTCTAAAGAACGCTGGGACAATCTTGCCTGTGCCGCTACACTCCCAGCAGCGGAAACGGTTTCTGGGCAGCAGTCAAAACCATGAGATCTATGGGCCTTACCCATACTCCCCTAAAGTTGCAGCATAACCAGTGAATTATGGGGAGTACATTTTTCTAGGATCTACACAGCCCCACCCCAGACTGAGGACATATTAAATAGCCTTTCAGCCAGTAGGGTTTTTGTACGGTGTCAGAAGTTGAGGATGCCATACACCAAGCGTAGAGCAACAAGAGAGCCCCAGGGCGCGGATGGGAACTCTGCTATACGATCTTATTAAACATGAACCGGACTTCCTGGGCACCCACTTTTACTTAATGTTTTTAATAATCCTGTACAAGCACTTTCATCCCAAGCACCTGGTCTACTAGCATCATTGTGCCCATTTTTTAAGGGAGACCGATCCAACTCCTAGCTGCTACAGACCGATCTCCTGATCGATAACACTCTAAAGATCCTCGGGAGGGTCGTGTTTAACAGAATAAGGACCTGGGCCGAAAGGGAGCGAAATTTTAAATCAGTGCCAGCTGGGTTTTAGAAGTAAATTGGGAACTAGTAGAGACAGTGCCTTAATTTAAATCTGATTGTTGGCAAGTATGCGATAGCACAGAAGTCCACCTATTTATTTGGCCTTTATGGACCTCACACCTCAGCTTTTGATTACATCCCAGTCAGGTCACGCTTGTGGTCGGTCCTTTTTAAACTATGGGTTGAGACGAGGCCTTAGTTTATTTTTGGCATGCTTGCACAGGGACCTGAAGAAGGCACGGGTAAGGATCAAGTAATGACAGGGGAGGTCTCCAGGGGACATGCTATTATTGGTAGAGGGTCAGACGAGGGATGTTGTGCTGGCCCCTCTCCTATTCATTCTTTATATAAACGAATTACATAATGTTCTATCAGAGACTCACTAATGATGTACCAAGAATCCAGCGGTGACGTAATCCCGACTCCTTTATATGTCACGGATGATGCGGTTCCTAATGGGCCTCACTCCCGAATGCACTACAGCACTTTAGTTGGGGGTTTTGCTTAGCCTTTGCATGGCAGACCTAGACCTCTGTGCTAATTTTAAGAAATCTTTCATAATGACCTGTGGCCCAAGAAAACATTTTGCTGTCAACTCAAGCCACATTCAGATTCTGGTGCGCTTATTACGCACTCGCACTTTCCCATATGTTGGGTTTAGATCTTCTCCGATGCTACTGGGTCTTGGGCAGCCCATGCCGCCCATAGTAGAAGTAAGTTCCTAGAAAGCGACTAATTCGAGTCCTGAGCCTTCCTCAGCCAAAACAAGCAGGAGTAGTCTTACCCATAATTAAGATCTATAAATCGCAGTGCATTCCCACCGCCACATATGGCGCTGAAGTCTGGGGTTTTATAAGTTGATGAAGTGGGATCCAAAGAGAGGAGAACAGATTTTGTAGGAAGCTTTTAGGGGCTCAAATCTCCTCCCCGAGCTTTTGTGTGTCATAAGGAACTAAGCTTGCATTATATAGAAGATTTTATTAGTTCCCGTCCAGCTATATTTTGGCTAAAAATTTGGCAAAACCCTGCAAGCGACCTGACAAAGGGAGATTGTTGTAGAGCTGCCTTAGTTGCGACAAGGGGAGGGCACATACCCTGGCTTCCGCTGTTAGAAAAAAAAGTCTAATCCAGTTTGAACCTAAGAGCATATCTTCTTAAATCCATCGGACCTAGAGGTATGAATAAAAGAATCCTCATGGCTGCATTGTACGAGTCTTATAACAGCACAAGACACGTTACAGAGAGCGCTCTAAACCATCAGTCGTTAGGTACACATGTCACTATTGTTTGAGTCAAATAGCCTCCAAATGCATACACACCCAAATATCTCTTGAAGAATATCGGACGGTGGGGGAGAAGCTTGCTTTAGCGTCTTAGGGATGGCACCTTAAAATATTCACTCTGCTTCCCCTTGGGATTTAATACCAATCTTGAGCAAAATGCCCTGCGCCATGTGGCACCCGGCAGTAATCAAGCGATGGTACACTTTTTGCTTTTTTGCTTGGTTTACATGAAAAGCCCACAAAACAATACCTGATTCCGTATTTTTAAGGCATTTGCGACCATCGATTATAGAACAGCATACTTGGGAGATCATCAGACTTGAGGGCGATGATTTGATGCACCGTGTCAGCTCCTTTCTGAGAAGCGGCAGTCCGCTCACGTATTTCACTAGAGCAATTTTTAATGTGTTAAGTGCACCTGAATACACTAGTACTGCTCCCTATCGTATGCCACTTACCTTTACCTTGCAGTTGGAATACCAAGTTGAAGTGTTACCTGCGGTCTGGAACATCTTATAATTTCCAAAATCGTAATCACATTTACATTATGCTGCTAAAACTGTTTGCAACTGAGTTGCACTTTATCACTTAATATGCTGCCATATGCTTGTCCAACCTTTTTATGTGCTAACATTTTAATGCTGCTATCTGCCCGTCCGTTGAAAATTTTAACCATGATATTATTGTTTGTACATTATGTCCCTTTTCAGCATTCATACACAGAGGTGTAGTCTTTTTTTATTTTGAAAGTTCTTTTTAATTATTGCTTTCTATATGGCAGCTTTTAAACAAGAAACTGTACTGTTGTTGAACTGTGCTTTTATGGATATTTGTATCTGAATAAAGATTATTGAATTGAATTGA
>CAWUFW010024589.1:0-57958 GCA_963921515.1 Calotriton arnoldi | reverse complement strand
GCTCTGGTTAGTCAGAGTCAGTTACCACCAGTACCCGTCTGAAAAAGTTGTGGGCACAGGATGATTTTGCAACAAGGCCTCTTTCTGCTCCTCTGTTGCTTCTTTCTGCACATCTTTTGCTTCTTTCTGTGCGTTTTTTCTTCTTTCTTCACATGTCCTACCTCTGTTGGCATAGTTAGAAACTAGCATTAAAAAACCTTTGAAATTCACTGAAAAAACCATAGGTTTCAGGCACGTTATAGTTAGAAATTAGCATTTAAAAAACCTTTGAAATTCACTGAAAAAACCATAGGTTTCAGGCACGTTATAGCTAGAAATTAGCATTTAAAAAACCTTTGAAATTCACTGAAAAAACCATAGGTTTCATACACGTTATAGTTAGAAATTAGCATTTAAAAAACCTTTGAAATTCACTGAAAAAACCATAGGTTTTAGGGACAGTTATAGTTAGTTGGACATTGCACTCGTACAAAACCCGTGAAATTCCCCTGTTATAGTTAGTTCAGCTAACTATAACTCGCGCCCCGCAATGCACTGCTGATGATGTCACATATTACATCACTCATCACATGGTCAGTGACATCACTGATGACATCACTGATGACATCTCAAATGACATCACTGATGACATCATCCATGTGATAATTTCATGCATCTTCTCACACCCTAATATAACTTTTGATACACCCACTCTAAATTACAGACTGCCATTCTCAAAACCATAGACACTCCAACACCAAAAACTACATACCCACTCACTGATTCTTAGGTCTACACACACATCCACTCACTCACCTGTACAGTCACTCATACTTACAGTCACTCAGTACAGGACTATCATATGCACTCATACACCTATATAAACACTCACACACCGCCACTCATCCATAGAGGTACTCACACACCTAGTCAGTAATGCAAAAAATTAATCACACACCCATTTACTCACCTATACAGTTTTACACACACCAGCTCACTTACTCATACAAATACTAGCACATTCTTACGCTCTTATACAATAACTGATACAAGCACACACGCATCCATACAGCCACTCTCACAATAACACACTCTCACTTATAGCCATTTAAATACTCTAACACACATATATACTGCCTTTTACATATGTAGTTACTCGCACATGTACCACTGAGATATACATTCACTCACTAACACACCCATACACACACTCACCCACCCAAGCAGTCCATCACAGATGCACTCTTGAAATCATGCACCCAGTGAATCACCCACTCACACATTTATGTATAGAGTCACACACACCCCACCCACACAAACACTCAGGCAGCCATACAGATACTCAGAGAACCAATCAATAACCCATATAGACACTCATGTAGCTATTCGCAAATCCATGCATCCACTTACACACCAACAAACAGACGGATACAGACATTCACACAGTTTAGTCACTAACCCATGCATTCAGTAAGATACGTTTAATCACTCACTTGTAGAGTCAGTCACTCACGTACTAAATCATCCATTCAGACACTTATACACCCACTCATTCTTCAATACGCCTTTCCCTATATATATTAAACATATTTAAACTTTACAGAAACACACAGTCACTGGATGATGTCATCAGTGATGTCATCAGTGATGTCATTTGAGATGTCATCAGTGATGTCATCAGTGATGTCACTGACCATGTGATGAGTGATGTAATATGTGATGTCATCACTAGTGCATTGCGGGGGCGCGAGTTATAGTTAGCTGAACTAACTATAACAGGGGAATTTCACGGGTTTTGTACGAGTGCAATGTCCAACTAACTATAACTGTCCCTAAAACCTATGGTTTTTTCAGTGAATATATATATATATACATATATATATATATATATATTATCTACTGGCGGTCGCCAGTAGATAGTTATAATTAGGACCTATTTTCCATAGGAAATCCGCGACATTCTATTTGAAATAACTCTTGCGTCGATTGACGAATCTTCGCGAAATTTTCAAACTTTATGGCCCACTCCGGTCCGCTCCTACCCTGAAAGTTTCGGGGTGATTCGTCAAGCGGGGGCCAAGAAAAAGGGGGTCCCAAAACGTGTTTTCCCCATTCATTTTCCCATAGGAAACTTTAGCCACGGCTACAGCCCGAACTGTTGAACGGAATTACACCAAATTTGGCAAAGAGGTAGTTCTTGGTTCAGAAAGAACCCTTTTGTTAAATGGTGTAAATCCGTTCAGTAGTTCCTGTGAAAATCAAAATGAAAATCACATATATATCTATGGCCGCGTCGGATTCGCGCACCCTCCCGATCACGAGCTGCATGCTAATTGGCTGTCAACACTCCAAATCAGGAAGTGTTGGCAGCCATTTTGTCCCTCGGTAGAACCGAGGGACAGAAACAAGTGCGCAAAGCGCAAAAGGGGGCAGGGTAGAAACACCCTGACCTCTAGGTCTGCTCAGGGGTCCCACAAGGACCCCTGGGCAGAAAAGCATTTTTTTTTTAAATCGGCAGGATGCGCTTAGGGTGCGCGGATCCTGCCGATAAAAAAAAAAAACGAAGCGCGGTCTCCTGCGCTTCGATTGTATTTTTCCCCCGGGTGGCCCAAGTCCCGGGGGCATGCTGGGGTGGGTTTATGTTTTATATGGGAGGCCTCTAAGGCCCCCCAAGCCCCGGGGACCGCCACCCCCCGGGGCTTTATAAAAAAAATTGTGCGGGAGGGCTCTCCTGCCCTCCCGCAGCCCCGGGGACAGCCACCCCTCGGGGCTTCTTTTTTTAAAATTTAATAACATGTGGGGGGGCTCCAGCCCACCCACATGCCCCGGGGACCGCCACCTCCCCGGGGCTGTGCAATTCAAGGGAGGGGGGCCACGCGGCCCCCCTCCTGGAGCCCTTGATGGCCCTGGGGACCACCACCCCCCAGGGCTGGCTCCTGCAGTGTCCCGGGGTGCCTACCCCCGGGACACTGTAGTTTGCTATGGCAGGGCGGGAGCCTCGCGGCTCCCGTCCTGCCATAGCAAACTGCTTTGGATTTTGGAAGAGAGAGCAGGGAAACTTGCTCTCGCTTCCAAAATTCAAAGCAGATTGCTTTTCCACACGGGGAGCTGCATGTTAGCAGCTCCCCATGTGGAAAAGCAATGCCGGCTCCCAAGGGACGCGGGGAGCCGGCGGGACTGTGGGGGTATTGGGGACCCCCCCACAGTCCCCAACGGAGAGGGCCAGCCCCGGGGGATGGGGTCCCCGGGGCAAGTAGTGGCCCCGGAGGGGGCCACGCGGCCCCCCTCCCCCCCCAAAAAAAAAAAACAAACAAAAACGGAAAGGCCGGCCCCGGGGGATGGGGTCCCCGGGGCCTTAAATGGCCTGAGGAGGGGGGCCACGCAGCCCCCTCCAAATATTTAAAATTGAAAAAAAAGAGGGCATGCCCCGGGGGATGGGGTCCCCGGGGCCAATATAGGCCCAGGGAAGGGGGGCCACGCAGCCCCCTTCCCGTTTTATTTAAATTTAAAAAAAATAATGAAAATCCTCATGCCCCGGGGGATGGGGTCCCCAGGGCCAAAAGAGGCCAAGGGAAGGGGGGCCACGCAGCCCCCCTCCCATACAATTTTTTTTTTTTTAAATAATAAAGACCGGCATCGTGCCGGAGGCCCCGCCCCACCCTGCAGCAGTCTGCAAACACGTCCCCTGGCGCGTTTGCAGATGGGGAACAAATTCCCCTTGAATACTGGGGTCCCTGGAACCAACTAGCCCACCAGGAACCTCCAGTATGCACCAGGGGCTGCGTTGCAGAGAGGTGTACAGAGGCCACGCCCCTTTTACACCTCTCTGCAACGCAGCTCTGTGGCGCTTTTGGAGGTACATGGTGGGCTAGTTGGACTCCAGGGACCCTCAGGATTCAAGGGGACTTAATCCCCCAACTTAAAATGCGCCACGGGGCGCGTTTGCACAGTGGTGAAGGGAGGGGCGGGGCTTCAGGTGACATGTGTGCAAACAGGCCCCGTGGCGCATTTTAAGATGGGGAATTAAATCCTCTTCAATCCTGAGGGTCCCTGGGGGCCAACTAGCCCACCAGGTACCTCCAGTAAGCGCCACGGAGCTGCGTTGCAGAGTGTTGTAAAAAGGGGCGTGGCCTCTGTACACCTCTCTGCAACGCAGCCCCCTGGCGCATACTGGAGGTTCCTGGTGGGCTAGTTGGCCCCTAGGGACCCTCAGGATTGAGGAGGAATTAATTCTCCAACTTAAAACGCGCCACAGGGCGTGTTTGCAGACATGTCACTTCAGGCCCCACCCCCTTCCTTCACCATTGTGCAAATATTCCTCTAAAATCAGCCGAACTACGAATTCCGATTTACTCACCTGTTATCAGGAGAGACCTCAGTGCTGCATCTTTGAGCCCAGTACTGATCCTGAAAAGTAATTTTAACCGTACTTACCAGTAACTTGTATTTCCTTCCATTGGAATCCATTGTCTGGTTTTCAGCAGAAAAGTTTCAAAGTGTCAATTTTCACAAACTACAAATATTCCTTAAAAATCGCCTGTATGACTTAAACGCATTCTTTCAACTGTTTACAGGAGATGCACCAGTGCTGGATACAGGATCCACCACTGAGTAAGAAAAAGTAACGATAACACTACTTACCTGCTAAGTGAATTTCCTCCCATAGGATAACATTGGTGATTCTATGTGAAAAGGTTTCTAAGTGTCAACTTTTAAAATACAATAATATTCCTTAAAAATCACTACTGTAACCAAAACGCTTTTACTCAACTGTTTACAGGAGATGTCCCAGGACTGAATCTAGGATCCAGTCCTGTGGTTAGAAAAGTAATCCATAAAGTAACTAATTGCATTTAACTAGAAATTCACATTGAGCACAATGTTGCATTGTGTTTGAAATTGTGTTGCCCATTGCAACAACTGTAACTACTGTACTTAAAAGTCTATTGCCTATTTGCAAAGTATTTAAACTAAAGTAATTCATTCTGAGAAAGTATATTTTCTAATGTAATGTATAATGTAATTACAATGTAATTTAAAAAATAAAATATGTAAAAATAAAGTTTTAAAAAATGTAGTAAATCAGTATCAAAAAAATAAATGTAACAATTAATACATTTAAAAATTGTCATTTACAAAACCTTTGAAATTCACTGAAAAAACCATAGGTTTTAGGGGCGTTATAGTTAGAAATTAGCTTTTAAAAAACCTTTGAAATTCACTGAAAAAACCATAGGTTTCAGGCACGTTATAGTTAGAAATTAGCATTTAAAAACCTTTGAAATTCACTGAAAAAACCATAGGTTTCAGACACGTTATAGTTAGAAATTAGCATTTAAAAAACCTTTGAAATTCACTGAAAAAACCATAGGTTTTAGGGACAGTTATAGTTAGTTGGACATTTCACTCGTACAAAACCATAGAAATTCCCCCGTTATAGTTAGTTCAGCTAACTATAACTCACGCCCCCGCAATGCACTGCTGATGACGTCACATATTACATCACTCATGACATGGTCAGTGACATCACTGATGACATCACTGATGACATCTCAAATGACATCACTGATGACATCACTGATGACATCATCCACGTGATAATCTGATGCACCTCCTCACACCCTAATATAACTTTTGATACACCCACTGTAAATTACAGTCTGCCATTGTCAAAACCATAGACACTCCAACACCAATTACTATATACACACTCACTGATTCTTAGGTCTACACACACACATCTACTCACTCACCCGTACAGTCACTCATACTTATAGTCACTCAGTACAGGACTATTATATGCACTCATACACCTATATAAACACTCACACACCGCCACTCATCCATAGAGGTACTCACACACCTAGTCAGTCATGCAAAAATTAAGCACACACCCATTTACTCACCTATACAGTTATACACACACCAGCTCACTTACTCATACAAATACTAGCACATTCTTACGCTCTTATACAATCTCTGATACAAGCACACACTCATCCATACAGTCACTCTCACAATCACACACTCTCGCTTATTGCTATTTATATACTCCAACACACATATATACTGCCTTTCACATATGTAGTTACTCACACATGTACCACTGGGACATACATTCACTCACTAACACACTCTTACACACACTCACCCATCCATACAGTCCATCACAGATGCACTCTTGAAACCATCCACCCAGTGAATCACCCACTCACACATCTATGCACAGAGTCGCACACACCCCACCCACACAAACACCCATACAGATACTCAGACAACCAATCAATAACCCATGTAGGCACTCATGTAGCTATTCACAAACCCATGCAGCCACTTACACACCAACAGACAGACGGATACAGACATTCACACAGTTTAGTCACTAACCCATGCATTCAGTAAGATACGTTTAATCACTCACTTATAGAGTCAGTCACGCACCTACTAGATCATCCATTCAGACACTTATACACCCACTCATTCTTCAATACACCTTTCCCTATATATATTAAACATATTTAAACTTTACAGAAACACACAGTCACTGGATGATGTCATCAGTGATGTCATCAGTGATGTCATTTGAGATGTCATCAGTGATGTCACTGACCATGTCATGAGTGATGTAATATGTGACGTCATCAGCAGTGCATTGTGAGGCGCGAGTTATAGTTAGCTGAACTAACTATAACGGGGGAATTTCTATGGTTTTGTACGAGTGAAATGTCCAACTAACTATAACTGTCCCTAAAACCTATGGTTTTTTCAGTGAATTTCAAAGGTTTTTTAAATGCTAATTTCTAACTATAACGTGTCTGAAACCTATGGTTTTTTCAGTGAATTTCAAAGGTTTTTTAAATGCTAATTTCTAACTATAACGTGCCTGAAACCTATGGTTTTTTCAGTGAATATATATATACTCATGCACTACATTTATTATATATATTTAAAACAATGTGCAAAGAATAGCTTAAACTTCATTTTCAGATCACACACAACTTTATGATATTTCTTTACAATCTAAAATGTCCATTGTTTAATCCTAAAAAACAAGAGATTTTGAGGCTTGAAAACAAACTTTCATGTAGCAAGGAAACATTTGCAGAAAAATTGGAGCACAATTGCCTAGCAAGGACACTGAGCACCAGGAGGATAGTCATAGATGAAGATCTAAGATGGCACCCATCACTCTGAACTTGTTACAGTTTGTGGACTACTGGGAGACATAGTTCACTGCTTCTGTTCTGCATTGCATTCTTGTACATTCTCAGCCTGAATGCAGTCAACACCAATACTATGTATTGACTGACAACCTTTCCTTCACTGAAAGACATTAAGCACATATGGGTTTAAAGTACTGCTTCTTTGTACTCAGATCAGACTTAACAATAAGCAGGACCACTAGCTCCACTTCCTGACACTCATGTAAGTGATTTTAAAACATACTCTAGTTTTTACTTTTGGTCATGACCTCTAAACCAATTGTTACAAAACTGTTCCGCCTCCTAATCGGTCTTTGAAGGATTGTGTGAAGGACATCCTGCTCCTAGAGGATGTCTTGTGTGCTCTTGCTCTTACTTGTGTGATACCAAATATGAGCCCACATGATGTTTAGTCAACCAGGACACATGATGTAATGCATCATGCTCCTTAGCGTACTGTACCTAGAACTGTGCTTCCATAAGAGTAGGTAAAACAGAATTAAAGGAGCTGAACTGTTGAATTTTAACCAAAACAATTTTGCTCATCTGTACTCAGAACCCTATTCAGAAGCTCACATGGTGAGTGTGTGTGGTGAAGGTGTTGGAGACTTGTTAACACTAAACATGTGTATGTAACTTGTGTTAATTTTGGTAGATGGACATCAGCAAACTGTTTGGTAGCTGTGCTGAGAACTGGAAATCCAGGGGCATATTAGCAAGACCGGCGATAAAATTATCGCCGTTTTAGCGGCAGGAAACTGCCGCTAAAATGGCGAAAATGGGCTTGCTAATATGCGTTATAGAATTCAATAGAAGCCCAGGTTAGATGTGCAGGACATCTAACCTGGGCTTCTATTGGAATTCTATAACGCATATTAGCAAGCCTATTATCGCCGTTTTAGCGGCAGTTTCCTGCCGCTAAAACGGCGATAATTTTATCGCCGGTCTTGCTAATATGCCCCCCAGTTCTATAAAACCATTGTTATAAGAACATCTACTGTGTGGTCCACATGTATTACTAAGCAATTGAGTGTTAGAACAGGATGCATATTCAGGATTATACATGCAGATACAGGCAAGCAAGTGTTGATTTCCTCAGGTCTATCATGTGGTTTTGGTCATCTAGTTGTAGGCGCTCACATGACTGGCACAGAATATAACATACGTACATTGCACCACCACCTGTGATAACCACTAAGCCACATACAAAACTGACATCCCCTAATTATATTTTGTTATACAGATTTGCAGAGCATCCTATCACCCTGGAGGGTATCCTGGTGCAAGTCTAGGTACACCAAGGGCCTAGTAGGACTCTCCAAAAATGCATGTCATCAGCTTCTTGCAGAATTCAATACCTGAGGAAGAAAGAGGCTCTTATGTGTAGAGACAGGTCTTTTCATGCTTTAGAAGCAATGTAAGAAAAAAAGGCTTGTCTGCCAGATCTGGTTTTCCGTGTGCCCGGGATTTGTGCAAGCCGGAGCCCGGATGAGCAGAGGAGTCTGGAAGGTTTGTTAAAGTAGATGCGATTGTTGAGGTATGGTGGGCCATTGTTTTATATAGCCTTGAAAGTGTGGATGAGGAGTGTGAATTGTGCTAATTTGTAAATGGGGAGCCAGTGGAGCTCCTTCAGCTGTGGTGTCATGTGAGTGTGGCGTGGGAGGTTGAGAGTGGTTCTGGCTGCCAATTTGGGAATGTTCTGCAGACTTCTGGTGAGTTGTTTGTTGATCCCGTCATAGAGGATGTTCCCATAATCCAGCTTGCTTGTGACCAGGGCGTGCATGACAGTTTTCCGGCTTGTGATTGAGAGCCATTTGAAAATCTTCCTCATCATCTTCACGGTATGGAAGCATGAGGCGGGGCCAGCATTGACTTGGGCGGTCATGTCAAGTTTGCTGTCAATTATTATCCTGAGGTTCTTGGTGTGGGTGTTGTGTGGCAGTGTCACTTCTAGCTCTGTTGGCCACCAGGTGGGGTCCCATGGCAATATGATCTTCTGGAACATCATGATTTTTGTCTTGCCAGTGTTCAGCTTTTAGACAATTGGTCTTCATCCAGTGGGCGATATCAGTTATGCAGGCATTGACCTTGATCTGGGTACTGGGCGTTTTGTATGTGAGGGAGAGAATGAGTTTTGTGTTATCAGTGTAGAAGAGGATGTTGCTATTGTGAGAGCAGATGATGCTGTTTAGAGAGATCATGTATGCATTGAAGAGGGTGGGGCTCAGAGAGGATCCTTGCGGAAATCAACAGATGAGGTTGTTGGCGTCTGAGGTGTACAGTCCTAGGCTGACTGACTGTGTCTTACCAGTCACAAAGGAGAAGATCCAATGTAGTGCTTGTCCTTGGACTCTTTGGATTCCGATGGTGTGTAGACATTGGATGAGGATGACTATGTCAAATGCTGCGGAGAGAGGTCCAGGAGGATGAGGGCCGCCATGTCTCCTCTATCCAGAGTCATTTGGACGTCATCTGTGGTAGCGATGAGGGCAATTTCTGCACTGTGGTTGGTTCTGAATCTAGACTGAGTGGTGTCAGGTAGTTGGTGGTCATTGAGGTATTTGGTGAGGTGCCTGTTAATAATTTTCTCCTAGACCTTGGCCGGGAATGGTAGAAGGAAGATCGGTCTGTTGTTGACAAGCGTTGCAGGGTCTGCTGAGAGGATAGTTGTGTGTTTCCAAGCATCTGGGAAGGTTGCAGAGGAGGTAGAGGCATTCAGAATGAGTGTGTGCATGATGCCGATGGCTTGCAGCCCTCTGGAGTAGGCGGTTTGGGGGCAAGGGGTCTGATGGGGCACCTGAGTGGATGGACTTCATGGCGCTGGTGGATCCTTCTGGGATGAGGACGGGCCAAGTGGTTAGCATTGGTTCTTTGGATAATATCAGGAGGTATTTGGCGAGGTCTGCTGAGTTCGGTTGCAGGTGGAAGTTGCTGTAAATGGCGCTGAATTTGTTGCTGAAGATTTGAGAGAGATTGTTTC
The DNA here is from genome assembly GCA_963921515.1 of Calotriton arnoldi. NCBI lineage: Eukaryota > Metazoa > Chordata > Amphibia > Caudata > Salamandridae > Calotriton > Calotriton arnoldi. The sequence goes on along the minus strand of CAWUFW010024589.1, from coordinate 47,797 downwards.
ATAGGTCCTGCAAAGGAGTAATCGAGTTGGAAGCCGCCGATGGTGAGGTGAAATCTTTCACAATGGCGAAGATGTCTTTGCTTCTGTTGGTGCTGTCATCGATGTGGTTCACCAGAGCAGAGCTTTTCATGGTCTGGATCATTTAGTGTCCTGGCTCGTTCTGCATTTGTGTTCCAGTTGTTTGCAGTGGCATTTCACCAGTCTGGGTTCCTCCATGTACCAAATGGCTTGGGGTCTGGATCTTGTTGTATTGCTGTGTTTGAGGGGGGGCAGAGATTCAGCACAGGAGGGGATCTCATTGTTGAAATTCTTGATTGCTTTGGGTAAGCTGTTGCTGGGTTTGGGCGAGGGTGTTGAGAGAAGTGTTATAGTCCTGTTCTGGTGGTAGTGTGTGAGCGTTGGATTGCCACAGGAATGCTGAACTTGATAAGAGCATGGTCTGTCCACAGGACTGGTGTGGGCTCATCGACTCTTGCTCAATCTGGTAAAAAATGGGGTCCAGGATGAGTCCGGCAATGTGGGTAGGTCCCTTCACTCATTGGGTGAGGACCAGGCTTCCAAGATCTTCAATGAGTACATTTGAGTTGGAGTTGGTGTGGTCTTCCAGGTGGAAGTTCAGGTTTCCAAAGTACGATGTAATTGCTAGCATTAAGGGTGAGTGGTACGTCAAAGTCCTGGATGGTGTCGGTGAAGTTGGTGGATGGTCCTGGTGATCTGTACATGAGAGTGCTGCTTAGGGTGAAGTTGGCTGTCACATGGAGCTTGAACAGCCAGTGTTCTATGTTGTAGTATGACATGTCTGTGGAGGTCGGGCAGCTAATGGTCCACATTTCTTCTTATTTATCATCCCAACCCTGCTTCCCTCTCCAAGTTGCAAACCACTATAGCATCATTGGAGGTTTAGATAAGTGAGAGAGGACATGGCTGAATCTGCATTGTTCTTGTAAGGGATAGTGTTTGGTACCTTGACATCTTCTCCCTGCTCAGTCCCTTGAACTGCAAATGATATGTTTTTCCCAAACTATCCCTAGGCAAACATCTCTCACAAAACAAGTTTAAAAGAAAGGCTGCATTGAACTGTAAGGGTGTTATGGGTCCTATCCAGAACCAGATGTTTCTACTGATAGTTTGCAAACAGCAGATCTCTTATCTCCAGTGCTTTGAGAGCTGTGTTCTCTTTCTGCCGAGCAGAGTGATTAGCATGTGTGAAGTGCTGGAGACTGAAGACATAAACGTGCATAACGTGAATATGCAGCCAGTGAGTTCAAATGGTTAGTATTTTATAATCCATAACTACTGAAAATATACATTGTGTCTGGAATATGACTTGACTGATTAACTATTCAAGTCATTTCACCTCTATGCTGCAAATTTGATCCTGGGCCCATTTAACATTTACAATCTACAAATAAATGGCAACACCACTTTCTTTATCTAATTTATTTTTTGCAGTATACCTGTAAAGCATGTTTCAGTATCGCTCAGTATTAGATATGGCGGGAAAAATCCTATCCTTTTCAACCAAGTCATACATATGTCTCTTGTAAAAAGGCTGCAGTCATAGCCGAAGGCAAGATGTCTGCCTGGTACATGTCTCATATGAAGAAGTTGAAGGAGCCGGATTCCACGTTCTAGACTTACTCCAGGCCGATTACCTTTTTGCCTGCTTTGCAAGTGTGGAAGGGAGGAAAAATCATTAGCCAATTACTTTACCATTTCCCATGAACCCAAAGGACCACAGACTCCTAATCCAAATTATATCATTTTACTATACAAGCCAAAAAAGTTAGACATATAAACACCTCAAAACGAGAGTGTAAAAATATATGGACACTAGCACAAATCTGAATCTACGAATAATATTTAAGCTGTGCAACATGCACAGAATAGCCAATTCCAATAATGAGACGCAAATGATCATAGAAAACACATCCAGGGTCTTCTTCATTAATGGAGAATAGACATGACACTGTCTGTCCCTACACTACCTCTATCGTGGCATCCCTACTTAGCATTTCCCAGGCAAGCCCCAGAAAGGTCTCAGCACGTGAAGACTTCCTAAGAAGCACAATCATGTTATATGGGTCGAGTTGCTTAAAGCTACAGAGCTCCTTCTAAGATGCTCTTCAGGTATGGCAGAAGTCGCCCGGGCTCTCTCTCTATCCTTAATACAAAAAGGCGAAAATCTCACCCACAAATGCATCACATGTTTATTTCGTCCAGTTGAACACAGCCTTGTAGGTAACTTTCCATGAAGCAATAGTACGTCCAGGTTCTTGCTCCACGACCTTGGTTCCCAGGCCTTTCCAGACACGAAAGACATCCTCCCTTGTTATCAGCTCCGCTTGTTCAAAGGCATCCTCTCTTCTCTATGTCTGCCTAACTCCTGAAACAAAGACATTATTCTAACTAACGAGAACAAATTTTTGCACCTGCAACAGAGACGTGAAAAGAAAAAATATTCCACAGACACATAAACTCTAATTAACAGTTTCACTTAGAGCAAACAGAGAGAAACGAAAGTTAGGCCTATTGAGTTCAGCTAACATAAGAACAGTGCCCACTTTTAAAATACAAACATATATCAATCATTAATATGCAAACATTATATGAGCCCTTATATGAAATATTCATTAGTCATAAATACACTTCACACGTATATAATTAACCTAAACTAGTACATTTACTATTCTAATTCTTTGATTGCATGAAGAAAATATCTATCACTTCACTTACATGTTATCACAATGCAGCTTCTAATACCTTAATGTTAATACAACGATAGATTATATGTGGATGCGGACTAACCATGATTATAATGCACCCTTACAAAATAAAGAGCGACGTTGCGCTCTATCAGCCCCCCTCTTATGACTAGTGTCATCACAATCAACATCCTTTCCCATTAGGAATGCCTCCCTGCAGAAATGACCGACCTAAACAGAAGTCATAGCTAGTCTTCCCTGTCTGAACTTTTCCAAATTCTTGAGATTCTCATAGTGACTGTCCTGCAGTCTTTCCATTCTCGTTTCATGCCATCTAAGAGAACTCTCAACCTGCCTTGCTCGGTGCCACTTATGAACCCTGATACCACCTAGTAATATGATGACACAAATCACAGCTATGATGATGGGCTTCAAAGTATAACCAAGAAATCCTTTCCCTATATTCTTTTTTTTTTCTTCTTTTTTTCCCCGCAAAACCAACTCCCAACCTTTCCAAATCCTTGACCAATTTCATCCCAAAATCCTTCCGTGGCCAGATCATGTATCTCATGATGTATCTCAGTGATGTTACTTATATATTTCCACAGATCCTTACTGTGATCTGGGATATAAGTACAGCACTGTTGAACAGTCAGCATTTTACAGACTCCGCCTTCCTTTGCCAACAATACGTCTAAAGCAAGACGATCTTGCATCACCATAGCCCTTATCGAGACCATATCTCCATCTAAAGTAATAAGGACTGAGCTATATTCACTGACAATGTATCCACTATAGTTGACAACCTTCTAATCGTCACATCATTCAGGACCACTCCCAGACTCGGTATAATCGCTCCAAACACATCTCCCACAATCTCTCCTGCACTTGTACCATGTTTCTCTCGATGAGACTGTTTCCCTTCTATTGACCACAATTCCTCCATATGATAAATCTTGGGAAATACGATAGCTACATAACATGTGGCAATCGAACATATGCATTACTCCCACATACAAATACACATTCGGCACCACCTGTATCGTATCATTCAATGCCTTCTTTACAGACTCCGCAATCAAAAAGATGTGGTCACATTCACTCTGCCCCACAAATATCTTATCATAGTATGTCTGTGTCTGTCTAATGCAAAGTTTTCCCTGTTGTTGTAAATCTAAAGCTATTGGACCATAGCTTCCCTTTGCTCTATGAGCTAACTCCTCCTTAGTCCATTCAATCTTTACATCTCTACTGTTAGGCCTAAATAATGATTGCCTATGTTTATCTTCTATCTGATCTACAAATTTCTTTTCTATGTCAGTTAGCATGCAAGTGAGGTTATGTCTATGCGTGTAAGCTGTATCTAATGTAACAGTAGGTACAAAATATTTTGCCATTCTTTCTTCCTGTTTGTAATAATCATAATTATTCAGATGTTTGTAAGCTGGCACTTCTGAAAACACTACGTCATAATTCGAGAAGAAATACTCATAATGTCCCTTGCCATAAAACATACTAAGCAATATACTACAAGTTATACCATACATCAGATGTAGGTGATGATACCTAATCCCCTCCTCTACTGATGCTGGTAACTTCATACACACATAACAATCTCTAACGTCCATCGCATCCACATATTCATACAGCAGCTTTGCATACGCATTCAACGTATAATCACTTTGACAAATCTACATGCAATAAGCGAATAGTTTCCTCTATCATAACTCTATCAGATCCTAATGTACCCTCTCTTGTGCTTGAAGTAGATGGTGTGGATGTCCCTTGTACCCCACCCCCTCAACCTCTGGTTCATGCGACTCAATAATGGATATAATGATGACTACAGCTATAACTACTATTAATCCTACTATGAGTGTGCCCATTACACACTTCCTTCAACGGTTTGAATTTCCAGACTCCTTTTTGGATCAAGTTCAGGCAACGATTTGCAGGAAGATCAACCAAAGTCTCTTTCTTAGTTCTCAATTGTTGTATATAAGTTCATACACGATGTCTTGGAGTCCTGGAATTCAATTATATTCAGTTCCTCACACAATTATTTAAACAGTCCAAAGACTTCCGTAGCCCTCTTTCTTCTTCTACTGAAAGGTCCCTAAGTTTCTTCTTCTTCTACTCGGACCTAGGTTATCTTCTTAGAGAAACGACTTTTATTTACAGTTCAATTTACATCATGTATGAGGTCAGAGCCACATTCTTCAACAACATGCTGCAAAATTTCCAAACAAAATGCTGCCATCTCCTGAACTGAAGGATGACACCCAAAAGTGGGAAACTAAAGTTCGCTTAAGATCAGATTCTGCAACCCACTCAGCCTTGGAGGGTCTGGTACAGTCAGTGTCAAAACTCTGTGAGCTTCTACCCCAGGAACCAACAATTCAATTTCAATTATCAGCGCTGAGGTTCCCCGTCTCACTCGTCTGGACCTCAGTCTCCTGGACCTTGCTGTTCCCTGCATCTGTGATCAGATATATCCACAACGGAGCAGCATACCTCTGGCATGGTACTCTTGTTCTCCTCGATCTTCTCAAACTCCCTTGATTTTGCTCTGTATCACTTTGTTCTGATTCACTCATTTCAGATATAGGAGCAAGATCTCTCTCAGGTGCCAATTTCAAGTTCAGTCATCCTTGTCTCACTGACCACGATTCTCTTTCAGCTTCAGTTCTTCTCCACAGCACTCGACTATGTCCCACACTAGTCTCTTCAGCTGAGTTTGCCCTCTCTACCGGCCTTATAACCACAACTAGATTTTCTTCAGGGAGAGGAGCTGTTTCTTCCAAGGGTTTGGGAACTCTGCGAGTATGAGAGGCGTGAATCCAGATCGGCAAGCCTCTGCACTTCACAGCCGTATTAGTCACCAGGATCACTTGATACGTACCTCGCTGCCGTGCACCAAGGCAGTTCTGCCTCACGTGCTTATGAACCAATACCCAGTCCCCCAGGCATAGGTCATGCAAGAGATCCTTCGAGGTCGGTGCAGTCGTGGCTTCAACCTGGTGAGACACAGAATGAACTACATCAGCCAATCCCTTGCAATAATCAAGGATCAAATCATCAGTGATGTTTATCAATGCTGTGGCTGGCACTGCAGGCAAGTGCTTCACCCTCCCCATCAATATTTTGTGGGGGAAAGTCCCATCCTCCTATCTGGAGTGCTACGCAAACTCATCAGCACTGAGGGCAGCGCGTCAGGCCAATTCAAAGACGTCGAAGAGCACACCTTCGCCATCCTCATCTTGAGCGTCCCATTCACCTGCTCAACAGTTCCACACGCCTCCAGCCTGTAGCTACGATGCACTCTTTGGTCAACTTGTAAGGCAGCACACAATAGTCTTATAATTTCACTATGGAAATGTGTTCCTCTATCCGACTCCAATGAAGTTGGAAATCCGAATCGCGTAATCAACTCTCAAAGCAGTAACTTAGCTACCGTCAGACTGACACACCTCCTAGTTGGATATGCCTCCACCCAGCATGAAGAAACACACACCACCACCAAAATGTACCTCAGTCCATTGCATTTAGCATCTCAATAAAATCTAACTGAATCCTATTGAAAGGACCTCCCGATATCACAACGTGACTCAATGCAACCACAGTTTTCTTCCCAGCATTAATTTGTTGACATTTGTTCTGCCAACAGATCAAATGCTGTTGAATCATTAAACTAATATCTGGCCTTAATCCTAATACAAACTTGGATACAAACTGTCCCATGTCTTTAGGGTCCAACGTCCCATGTCTTTAGGGTCCAACATATCCAACCCACTGTACTGTTTAAAGGCTTGGAGGAGACTTTCGTAATAAGCATGTACTGATTCCTTACACTCTTAGGTGGTGTGATCTATCTTAAGCCAATCTATATCTTGCGGGGCAACCTTAGTCTGCAACCACGTGATTACCTGATCAAACTTTTTCATAACTTCAAAGGAAGGGCCATGTGTCACAGGATCTCTATCCGGTTCTGCAGATGGCCAATCAACAGCATATTTACATGCCGACCATAAATTACTCAGGACCACAATATCAAACAAAGTATTCAAGTCAATACATAACACTTTTGACATTTTCACAAAGCGATCAACTTGTTTGTGCCACTCAGTGGGTTTTTCCCTCAGCCGATGAAAATCATTTGTAAACGCAGGTAAATCACCCCTACTCCATGGTACATGCACATACCCTCCGCTTGGTACTTCTCGCAATAGAGAATCCCCCACTCCTGCAGTCCCTCCTCCGGGAGGTGGCCCATCACCCATCCCTTTCTTGACGCTCTTTTTCTCAGACCACCTTTCTTCCCACTTATCAAGCATACTCCATGCACATATTCCTAATGTGTTTTCAAGCCCATCACCCTTTTCTCCTCCAATTCCTGATCACTGTAATTTAACCTATGACTTCCCTGCAGCATTTTTGTGTTGGTAAGATCTATGTTGTACCTCTGAGACAGTTCAGTCAACTTCTCATGTGTCAACCTTGCCTTACGGGTAATATCCTTTGCAACGAACAACAACTTGTCCTGCTCATACAATTCTATCCTGTCTAAAGGCAAGTTCCCATTAATTATCTCATCCACTTCTGCTTTCAATTTCACCACATCTAGTAATTTCGCTTTTATGGCAGCCTTAATCATTCCCTGGCCCAACATTCCCACTTGTCCTTCCCTTTCACAGCTTTGGTTCTTCCGCTGATCTACTGACCCTGTATCCTGTGAAAGGTGCTGAACTGCAGGAGCTCCCTGACTCACTCCCACCTGTAGTATCCTTCCCATGGGTCCTCTAACTGGAGCTTCCCACATTCTTAAATCTGACTGGAAATTGGCCATGGTACCTTTCTGTACCGTATTAGACCCGACACACACCCTCGACGGGTCTACGGTTGCTGGCAATGGTGTACTGGCTTCCACAAGCACGAAAAATGGCCATTTCCATCCATTGTAACACATCCCCCTGAGTTGGATCATACACAGAGACTACAAGCCCAATGGTGACCGTTACTGTAAGAGCTTCCAGTAACCGTATAGCAGCGCTAACTCCACTAGTTTCAGGTCCTCCAAGTGCTGGCATCCCTGTCGCTTCTGGCCCTGCTGACATCCTTCCTATTACTCTTGCACTGGGGACTGTCAGTGGCACCTCTACTCCTTCTGTACTCACTGCACTTTCCAATTCTCGGCTTCCCTCTTCCGACTGTGGATTATAATGGGGAGGACGCTCTGCTAATAATTTGTCCAAATAACTATCATCTGTATCACTTCCATCATCCTCATTCCTATGTTGGGTGTCTACTTCCAATGCCAGTAAGGGGTACAATTTTTCCCCCTCGATGGTATCTACTCTCCTTCTTCTCAAAAGTGCATCCCACCGGGCATCCAGATATGGCTTCATTGCTTTTTTCATCCTGTCTTGCCTACACTCCCTTCTCTTTGCATGAGGTGCTCGCATACAGGTATCTAATGCCTCAAATTGTGTCGGTTGAGGTGGGGGTCGCAATGAAGACATCACTCCCCTCAATTGATATAACACATCCAATTGAAATGACCCATAACGGGGAAAAGCCAAGTTTCCCTCCTTGTCAGTCATCTTATGCCAATTTTGAAGTCAGACTATAGTATTGAGACCTACATTCATTGCCATACAATGTGCCGGAGTATCCTTGTGCGTGCTTTTTTACCCACTCGGGTTCCTACACCTGTGTCTCCCCTGCACAAATCTTGTAATACCCTGAAGCATCACATTTTTAAATCAATCCTTTTCATCACTCATTTACCATACTTCGGCTTCCCAGCGACAATCCACCAATCCCAGCGCGTCACACCATGACGTCACCTTTTCGCTCTCCACAGCGGTTCACCCTCCTTCACAATCTCACCGTACACATTCACTCTAACACTCACAGAACCAAGTAACTGCCTGCCTTTCAAATGATCAACAGTCACATTAAATCAAAACCAAGTGATTGTCGGCCCTACTAAAAGATTGATAGAATTCTCTCACTCAAGAACATTCATACCACATGACCCAAGACCTGCGCCAGCCATTGGAATCGCTGCAGTCTACCCCTGCGAATGAGGCTTTCCACACACGATTCTAATAAGTTCACTCACACAAAGTTCCCTGTCACAAGTGGGTTGTCGATAGCGCTCCATGACTTCCCACAACCAATGGCCAAACAATTACTACCCAGTGGTATCTCCTACACCAAGAACCTATCCTGAGATCTTAGGCTACTCTCGAGCCCGATAGCCAAAACCAAAACCACATAGACTGCACGCATTTGGTCTGATATCCCACATTCACTCGATTCTCATACCAACTCTGCAAGACATCACACAATCAAATCATTCCCGCAATCTAACACACACATCCCTGTTTTATTTTTTTATTTTATGGAGTTTTATATAGCGCGAACTTGACCCAAAGTTATCGGGTATCAGAGCGCTTTACATAGCACCAGTTGCGTTACATGAGTACACATTCATTTTTGTTAGGCACGGGGAGATTAAGTGATTTGCCCAGAATCACAGGATGTTCCGCGTCATTGCTGAGACTCGAACCCAGTTCCCCAGATTCGAGGTCGACCACCCTAGCCGTTAGGCCAACTCCTCTCCCCTGTTCACACTCATGCCACTGTTCACTGCCATCTTCGCCGCACCGTCAATCTTCGTCGATCTCCGCCACAGCCAGTCGTTGTCCACTTTAAATCTTTGGCTCTATTTTGGGGCTCTACAAATCTAAATCTATTCTAGATTTTTCTAGATTCTCCCCTCACTTCAAGAGGCAACCATCCTCTACTACCAACTGAAGGAGCCGGATGCCACGTTCTAGACTTACTCTGTAATTCCAGGACGATGACCTGTTTGCCTGCTTTGCAAGTGTGGAGGGGAGGGGAGGAAAAATCATTATCCAATTACTTTACCATTTCCCATGAACCCAAAGAACCACAGACTCCTCATCCAAAATATATCATTTTATTATAAAGCCAAAAATAGTGGGACAAATAAACACCTCAAAACGAGAGTGTAAAGATTTATGGGCACTAGCACAAATCCAAATCTATGAATAATATTTAAGTGGTGCAACATGCACAGAATAGCCAATTCCAAAATTGAGACGCAAATGATCATAGAAACCACATCCAGGGTCTTCTTCATTAATGGATAATAGACATGACACTATCTGTCCCTACACTATCTCTATCATGGCATCTCTACTTTGCATTTCCCAGGCAAGCTCCAGAAAGGTGTCAGCACGTGAAGACTTCCTAAGAAGCACCATCACGTTATATGGGTCGAGTAGCTTAAACCTACAGAGCTCGTTCTAAGATGCTCTCCCCTCTCCAGGTAAGGCAGAAGTTCCCCGGGCTCTATCCCTATCCTTAATACAAAAAGGCAAAAATCACATCCACAAATGCATCACATGTCTATTTCATCAAGTTGAACACCGCCTTGTAGGTAGCTTTCCAAGAAGCAATAGTACATCAAGGTTCATGCTCCACAACCTTGGTTACCAGGCCTTTCCAGACACGAAAGACATCCTCCCTTGTTATCAGCTCCGCTTGTTCAAAGGCATCCTCTCCTCTCTATGTCTGCCTAACTCCTGAAACAAAGACGTTATTCTTACTAACGAGGACACATTTTTGCACCTGCAACAGAGACGTGAAAAGAAAAAATATTCCACAGACACATAAACTCTAATTAAAAGTTTCACATAAAGCAAATAGGGAGAAACTAAAGTTAGGCCTATCGAGTTCAGCTAACATAAGAAGAGTGTCCACTTTTAAAATACAAACATATATCAATCATTAATATGCACACATTATATGAGCCCTTATATGAAATACTCATTAGTCATGAATACACTTTCACACGTATATAATTAACCTAAACACGTACATTTACTACTCTAATTCTTTGATTACGTGAAGAAAATATCTAGCACTTCACTTACATGTTATCACAATGCACGTTCTGATACCTTAATGTTAATACAACAATAGATCATATGTGGATGAGGACTAACCATGATTATATTGCACCCCTACAAAATAAAGAGCAACATTGCACTCTATCAAAGTCTTCAGAGGCTAGAGGTGTGGAAGGTTATGTAGTTTTTCCTTGCCTTCCAATCTTAAGTCTCATCATGTTGGTGCTGTGAGTGATGTAATTGTGACCAGTAATGAACAGTTTTGTGGCTATATGGTCTTGCTCACTGGTATGATGTGGAATTAAATTAATTTGATGTCACCAGTGTATTTTCTCGATGGAGTATTTGTATTTTACAATAATTATGCAAGTCGTAGTGTGAAATGCAACCGTTAGAAGGGTGAGGGATTCTACTATGGGCCTAGTAAGTGCAGATGTCATCTGGGAGACATTGTTTCTAGCCTTTTTCTAAAGTAATCTTGCCCTTATTCGGTAGTGTGTCATTGCTAAATCTCGATTGATCTACACTTGGGCAACCCAAGATCACATGCCATACTTCGTTCCATTACTGATATTATTCTTTTAACTTACCCCTTGAATTTGCTCTTTCTCCAAACTGGCTAGATCAAAAGAGTGTGTTAATTGGAAGTCGGGGGAAGGGGCAGAATCTTATGCTCTAGGTCGGTGCCATAAATCACTTCCTTGCTAGTGATCTTAAAAAGAGCAATGTTTTTGGGATCAGGTCCATTTAACATTCTGACTAAGGAAGCCCCACCCACTACGTCTGTTCAGGTGAAAAAGCTGATCTAAGCAGAGTGATAACTTGAAAAAACTTTCTTGTCTAATGTGTTTCGACTGTTAGTGCTAACTCATTAAACGTGATTGGAAATTCCAAAATTCCCATATTTTTCCATATAAAGTCTTCTAGGATGTGCAAGTACAAACGTGGTGCACCCTGAGCTGCTTAGAACCCAGTGACGTTGACCGTCAAGAGGGTGTGTTCTCTCTCAGTTTCAGCCTACTCTGTTTTCTCACACATTCGTAGACTCAATTTTAATGGTCGCACAGTGATGAATAGCGACAGCTGCCATGAACAGATTTGGTACGTCTTTCTGTGCTAAAAGATACCCTCACCATTTCACATTACCTCTACGTCCCTCGTCCTTGACCCAGTCATAACGAATGAGGTATATTCCACTGACAGGAAACAAAACAGGAAACGCTTTTATGCTCCACCCACCCTCCTGCCAGGCGATATAATTAAATAGCCAACAGAAAGCACTTCCTGTTTTGTTTCCTGTCATTGGACATGACGGGGGCGCTGTTGGTATTTACCGGGCACTTACCTTGTTACTGGATGTCCTTAAGTTGCCTCCTTTGCTGGGCTCGGGGGGTGCTTCTGGGCCGTCGTCGGAGCTGATATAGTCGGGACGCCTGGCCTCCTGGATTCTGTGAGTGACATTGATTCCTGTGTTTCTGGGCTGTACAGGTCTTGGTTGTCTGTTCGAATGCTGCGCTGCCGGCTTAACTTGGTACAGTGCATGTGCCTCTTCCGCTATGTTCATTGGAGCAGAGCAGATTCCGGCTGATTCCTTGCCACTCTGATTTTGGTGTGGTTGCAGTGTGGTTTCTGTTTCCGGGCTGATCCTGCCTGGGGCCTGTGTTGCGTCCCGTGTGGGACTTTGAGGCCCGCATCCGGCTGGACTTGCATTGCTGCCTGCTGCGCGAGGGAAGCCGGCTTCCTGCTGTTTGCCGTGTGCCGTCCCCTGTCCTCCTCTGGCATTACAGCCTATAAAGACTGTGACGGGATGTTGTGTGTCTTCGCCGGCGGGTTCTATGTCAGGGAGCCTCGCTAAGTGCTGGCTGCGGCACGGTCCTTTCCTCACAGGGCGCTGTTCCTCCCCTTGGGTTTTGGCCGACGGCGGCCGGGACTTCCCTGTTTTTCTGACATTTGCTGCCCACGCCCCCGCCTTCATACCTTCTTCCTTGTCTTCTGACAGGTGGCTGTCAGCGCACTGGTGGAATCTGGTGTGTGCTGCTTCAGAGCCTCCATTTACAAAAAAAGGGGGGAAACGCTTCACTTTTCTGTTATTCCTGAGGTACCTTGCTGTGCTGGTTGTTGTGCTGGTTTGGTGGCCTTGTATTATGGGGAAGCATCACCAAAAATGCAGAAATGTTTCTCCTGTCTCTTCTACGTCTTCTCTGGGGAACAGTGCGGATTCCGCTCCTCCTGCGAAGAAAGCCAGGTTGGATGATGACATTAGTTTGAAGAGGCTTATTTTGGAGACCATGTCGGATTTAAAGTCTTCCAAGAAGTCTGCTGGTGTTTGTTCTGGTGGGGGTCATGACTTCTATTCAGATATTTCCAGCTCTGAATCTTCCTATTGTTCCTCCTTGGCTGCAGTGGACCTTAAAGGAAAATATATTTACAAGAATTTGTTACCAGACATTCTGTCTCATGTCAGTGAGAACATGGGTTTTCCTGATGAGGAGGTTGTCAGCACGTCCAGGGATATGGTGTTGTCTCAGTTTCGGAAGCAGGCTACTAAGACTCTGCCTATTCATCCTTTTGTGATGGACGTCCTATTGAAAGAGTGGCAGGACCCTGACCACATCATGATGCCTCGCTTTATGTCGAAACTCTACCCTTTGAAAGACATGGCGGATACCATTCCTGAGACTGTTCATGTTGATTCCATTGTGGCCAGTTTTGTGGGTCGTCCTTTTATGGCTGATGATAATATCCTTTGGGATGGTGTGGATAAAAAGATTTACTCTTCTTTGAAGAAATCCTATGCTGGGTCCTATCTTGCCATCCGTTCAGGGGTGTATGGAGCTTATGTCGCTCAGTCCTTGTTGGCCGACTTTAAGACATTGTTTGCCACTATGCAGGAAGGTGGCAATTGTCCTGACTTGCTGGAATCCATGGAATGTCAGGCTGCGTTCCTCTCGGATATTGCCTTTGACTCTGTACGTGCTTCCGCCATGTCCTGTGGTGCATCCATTGCTGCTAGGTGGAATTTATTGCTGAAGGGGTTGAACACGGATGTGGCTCAATGATCCATAGCCTTACGTCTACCGTTTACTGGCCCTTGTCTTTTTGGGAATGCACTTGAAGAGAAACTGCACAAGGTGTTCAAGGAACGGAAGCATTCCTTGTCCTTCCAGCATCAACTTCGCCGTAAGGAGTCATTCTATTCAAATGCAAATTCTTTCCATCAGCCTTCGCATTTTCAAAAGTCTTCATTTCTGAACGAGAAGAGTGCTGTTAAGGGGTTACAGCGTCGGTTTCAGAAGAAATCCCTTCAGGATGCGGGACAAGGTCCTCAGCGTTCCTGACTAATGCCGCCCCCCGGTTGAATCCCTCTGGTGTGCAACCGGAGGTTGGTGGGAGGCTGCACTTGTTCCTGGCAGCTTGGCGTCTCATGACAACCGACCAGTGGGTCTTGGATGTCCTGAGCCAGGTGTATCGGATCAAGTTCATTTCCCCTCCACCTGCATCGGGCAGGGTGCAGACTCCAATCCCCTTGGACATGGCTTGTCATCAAGCGCTGCTGGACGGAGTTCAGACCTTGTTTCTGAAGAGCGCAATTGTGCCTGTTCCCCAATCAGAATGGGGTCAGGGGACTTATTCTGTCGTTTTTCTTGTTCCAAAGGTCACGGAGGGCTTTCAGGTTGTGATCAATCTCAGACCTCTGAACCAGTTTGTCCGGAAGATTCCGTTCAAGATGGAGACCCTGCAACGTGTGATTGCTTTGATTCAGGCAGGTTGGGTGATGTCTACCCTGGATCTTGAGGATGCATACCTTCATGTGCCCGTGGTTCCTGAGTATCAATGATTTCTGAGGTTTTACCTGAAAGGTCGACATTGGCAGTTCTGTGTCCTTCCATTTGGCCTACGTTCATCTCCCAGGGTCTTCACCAAAGTGGTGGCTCTCCTTCTGGCCCATCTTCACCTCCTGGGAGTGTGTGTGTTTCCTTACCTGGATGATTGGCTCCTCCAGGCCCCCTCGGCTTTGGTGATGTCTCAGCACTTATCTTTGACCATTCATACGCTAGAACGCCATGGGTTTCTCCTGAACTTTCCGAAGTGCCAACACCTTCCTGCCACCCGGAGGTCCTTCATTGGAGTGAACTTCAATTCTGTTCTGGGCAAGGTGTACCTTCCTCCTTCCAGGTTTCTACATCTACAGTCTCTGTTGTGAGTGCTGTTGTCTCAGTCTTCGGCTCCCTTGCTTCAGTGGCTAGAAGTGCAGGGTCACATGGCTGTGACAGTGTTCACAGTTCCGGGGGCCAGATTACATCTTCAGCCGTTGCTGTGGCATCTTCACCAGTGGGTGCCTTTCCCCGTTCAAGACTTCTCCGTGTCTGTTCCAGTGTCTCCGGAGATTGTGTCCGCTCTCCAGTGGTCGATGGATTCTGCAAATCTCTCCGGGGGCATGTGGCTTCGTCCTCCCCTGCAGGTGGTGTTGACAAAGGATGCCAGTGTGTCAGGTTGGGGTGCTACTCTGGGTCAGTGGTCTGTCCAGGCTCGTTTGCTGAGGTCAGAATCCCGCCGGTCCTCCAACTGGAAGGAGCTATCTGCTGTGGAACGTGCTCTCCGGTTCTTTCAGGCTCGGCTACTAGGGTGCAGTGTTCTAGTTCGGTCCAACAACACAGTCACTGTGGCTTACATAAATCACCAGGGAAATACTCACAGTCCTTCCTTGAATCTGGTTGCATGTGCGATTGCAAGTTAGGCAGATCTTCTGGCCATCTCTGCTTAGCATATTCAGGTCTTGGACAATGTGGTGGCGGATAAGCTGAGTCGCAGGTTTCCGTCATCTCTGACTTTGTGCCTCTCTCCCAGGATTTTCCGGTTGATCTGCCGGAGGTTCGGGACTCCCAGATTGGATATGTTTGCTTCCAGGACCAATGATCTGCTTCCCCTCTTTTGTTCCAGGACTCCAGAGCTGGGTGCCTGGGGGGTGGAGGCCTTGTCTCTCCAGTGACCCCCTTGGTTACGGAATGCCTTCCCTCCCTTTCCTCTGCTTCCTGCATTTCTGCTGAAGGTGCAGAGGGAGGGGGTACAAGTAGTGCCTGTCTTACCTCACTGGCCCGGAGGTCCTGGTTCCCGTTGTTGTTGAATCTGGCAGTCTGTCCTCCTTGGATCCTGCCTCGCTGCCCATCTCCCCTGAGGTCTGTCACTCTCTCCCTCCTGGTCCCTCTCACCTTGGCAGTCTGGAGGTTGAACGGCTTTCTCTTGGGGTCAGTGGTTTGCTTGACCACATTATACAGTAATGCAGGCCTCCCGTAGGAGGTCTACTTTGTCCTCTTACTCTAAACATTGGTCTTCCTTCACCTCATGGTGTTCTGGGCTTGGTCTGTCTTCTACCTCTTGCCCTATTGCTGATATCCTGCAGTTTTTTCTGGACGGGTTCCAGAAAAGTTATGCTTTGTCTACCCTGAAGGGCCACTGGGCTGCTTTTTGGGCTTTCCGTAATCCGGTTTCACTTCGGTCTTCTGATGGGTTGCTGGTTTCTCGTTTGCTCCAGAGTTTTTCTCTCTCCTCTCCTTCTGTTTGTTCTTCTGTGCCTCCTTTGGATCTTACTTTGGTCCTGGGTGCTCTGCAGTCCTCTCCTTTTGAGCCTTTGGAGTCTGCTGATCTCAAGTTCCTGTCCCTTAAGTTGGATTTTCTGGTAGCCATTACCTCAGCCCGGAGATTGGGTGAACTCAGTGCTTTGCGTTGTTCTCCTTTCTTACGGTTTAGGGACGATGCTGTGGTTCTCTGTTTGGATCCTGGTTTTCTACCTAAAATTCATTCTAAATTTCATTAGTCTCAAGAATTGATTCTCCCTTCTTTCTACCCTTCTCCTTCTTCTCCTGCTGAGCAGTTGTTGCACACTCTTGATGTGAAGCTTGCTTTGTCTGTGTATGTGGACCGGTCAGAGGGATTTCGTTCTTCAGACTCCCTGTTTTTGACGTTTGGCCAGGCTGGTCAGGGGAAGGCTGCGTCCCAGCTTACACTGGGTCGATGGATCAGATCTGTTATTTCTCTGGGTTATCAGGGCTCTGGTTTGCCTTGTCCTTCTGGGGTTCATGCCCGGTCTACTAGGGGCATCTCTGCCTCCTGGGCTGCTTTTCATAGGGTGTCCCTGGATGAGATCCTTCGGGCTGGACTTGGGCTACTGACCCTACTTTTGTGAAGCATTACCGTTTAAATTGTGCTCTGACTGAACGTGTGAATTTTGGTGGTGGTGTTTTGCGTGCTGTGGGGAATGTTGCTCCCACTTGATTCTGTTTTGTTATTAAACATTTCACTTTGGTGCGCTCCATGTTTGTCTTCAGTCTGTGTTTTCTTTGTTGGTGTGCCAAAGGCCTTCATGTGTTATTGCTTTGGTATGCCTCATTAGTTATGACTGGGACGAGGACGAGGAACGTAGAGGTAATGCTCTGATTACTTACCGGTAATCCTCATTACTCTTAGTCCTACTCGTCCTCGACCCAGTCGTACTTCCCACCCACCCTCCCTGTTTCAGGCCTTTTATGCTTGGTATGTCAGGAAGTGCTTTCTGTTGGCTATGTAATTATAGCCCCTGGCAGGCGGGTGGGTGGAGCCTAAAAGCGTTTCCTGTTTTGTTTCCTGTCAGTGGAATATACCTCATTAGTTATGACTGGGTTGAGGATGAGTAGGACTAAGATTAATGAGGATTACCTGTAAGTAATCAGAGCACTACCATGCCTGAAGTGGCCAGGGCTCTCTTATGTTTTTGGCCTTTGTTGGAAATGGCCCTTTTTGCAGGGTTATCCCCAAACTTTTTGCTTCTTCCTCCTAATTTTTCCTAACCTGTGTTTGTTGGCTTTAGGACTCTGGGCACTTTACCACTGCTGATCAGTGCTAAAGTGCATATGGTCTCTGTGTAAATTGTGATTGGTTAGCCATGATTGGCATATTTGTTTTACCAGTAGGTCCCTAGTAAAGTGCACTGAGTGTGCCAGGGCTGGTAAATCAAATGCTACTAGTGGGCCTGCAGCACTAATTGTGCCACCCACATGAGTAGCCCCTGAAAAGATGTCTCAGGCCTGCCACCGCAGTGCCTGTGCGCAGTTTGTTAAATGCCATGTCGACTTGGCAAGTGTACCCACTTGCCAGGCCCTACCATTTCCCTTTTCTTACACTGAGGACATCCCTATGGAAGCCCAGGGTATCCCCCTGGGCAGGGTGCAGTGTATCTGAAAGGTAGGACATGTACTGGTGTGTGTAACATGTCCTGATAGTGAAATACTGCCAATTTCGTTTTTCACTATTGAAAGACTATCTTGCCTTATAGGACAGAATGGGGAATGCTTTGTAACATTTTACAAGCATATCTTCGCATAGGGATAAGATAGAAAAATGGAGTTTGGTATCCCTGAACTCAGGATTTAATAACACATCTTTTAGTAAAGATGGTTTTTAAATTGTGTGTTTGAAAATACCACTTTTAGAAAGTGGCTTTTTTCTTGTTCAACCATCCTGTGTGCCTCTGCCTGGCTCCAGGAGTCTGGATGAGTCAGCACTGGGCTAAATAGGCCTGATCTGCCTTTAGAGTGGTGGGAGGAGTAGCAACTGTACCTGAATAGGGCTGTGCCTGCCTTCCACAATGTTGGCTCCGCCCCCCTGTGATGTGTCTGGAACCAAGGCTCACACTGACAATGGATGTTGTTGTGCACTTGCAGAGTGCCCCCCAGAACTGGTTTGAACTGGGCTCAGAGCCCCTTGCACAAAGAGAACAAAGACATTTTGGGGTATAAGTATCAGACCCAAAACCCCAGATTTTAGATCATTCCTGGAATTCAAGAGGAACCTTTGCCAAGGAGAAGGGCTGGAGAGACTGAGGAGAAGTACTACCCTTGCTGTGTGTCTGGGGTTGGCCTGCAGTTGCTGTTTCTGCCAAGGAAAGGAGAAGGACTTTGCTGTGTGCCATGTCCCCTTCTTGAAGGAGATCTCCAAGGGCCTGAAGTGTGCTGGCCTCCTGTTCTGAAGTCTCAGGGACAAAAAGACTTCACCCCCAGCTCCCCTGAACTCTGCTGCTGTGAGTTCTGACCTGCCAAGAGGTGCCTGCACCAGTTTTGGGCCTCTGGGGGTTGTTGCTGCTGTTTGGGAGCTGGAAGAAAGAAGAAACTCAAAGAACTACAGAAATTGATGCATCGCTCTTCTTGCGGTTGTTTTCCCGACGCGCGAGAAGAATTTTCACGCATCGCCGTGCCGCTGCAGAAACTGCCGCAGCACCTGTCGCCACTGCAAGAATCGACGCATCGAGGGATCGAGGCAGAAGAGGACCGACGCAGCGCCGCTCAACGCTGTGGCATCGATCGCCGCCGCATCCCAGATTTCCACGCATCGTGCCTGTGCGGCAAATTTGTCTGACGCATCACCTGCGGACTGGAACTGTCATGAAGAATCGACGCATCACTCCCCATACAGACCGGATTCGACGCAACCCTTCCTCTGCGTGCAGCAAGACTGTCGCATCGCCTCCCCAAGGTGTCAGGAGTGTCGCATCTCTTTGTTTACTGACTCTGCGGCTGTTTGGCTTTTGGAACTTTCACGCATCTACAGGTACTTTGGTGAAAACTCACGCATCCATAGTTTTCTATGGTACAAGTTCTTGAAAGCTTTTGAAAGTCATATTTTTAACTGTGTATGTTGGATTTTGGTTGTTTTGGTCTTGTTTAGTTTAGATAAAGATACTTTATTTTTCTACACTGGTGTGGTGTCCTTTTGTGGTGTTTTCACTGTGTTACTGTGAGTGTTGGTACAAATACTTTACACATTGCCTTTGGGATAAGCCTGTCTGCTCGTGCCAAGCTACCAAGGGGGTGAGCAGGGGTTATCTAAAGTGTGTATCCCCCTTACCTGGACTAGAAGCAAGGGTCCCTATTTGGACAAAGGTACCTACCTCTGCCAAATAGAGACCCCATTTCTAACAGCCTTGCTTTATCTGACAAGATGCCGTGGCCCGGTACAACAGAATCAAGAGAGCTGAAAATCCTCATCTGAATTAAAAAATGCAAGGTTTCAGTGCGTAAAATATATCTGTAATTCATGTCTACAAATAGATTTCCTTACAGCGAGATTGTCCTTGAAAGTTACACATTTAAAAGTGACATTTGAGGCTCTCAGTTACAGATTGATCATATATGAAAGAACTTATATCTATGAATAATCCCTCGTATTCAGTAGTAATGATATTAACAGAGCGAGAAAAGGGTCATTTAGATGTAACCCATTAAGCTTAACCCCTAAGTACATATTTGACATATATTGAAATAATTGGACACCACACTGTGAGTACCCCATCTATTGGCAGATAGTATGACAACAAACTGTGGGAGGCTTTTAAAAAACACATTTAAAAACCATTTGATGAAGACATCATAACAATTAGGCAATCATTGGAGCTGATATTCTCCAATATTAAAGTTGAGGTTTAACTCAGTGTCTGCATGCTTCAGACATTCTGAAATGTGTTTTAAATTACAAATATAATAGAGTAATTAAAAAGTCTCTGGTTTATTAGTTACATGTATGAACCATGTGAGAACGTGTTTATTGAATCAGTAGTGGGTGGATTTCAGGAGCATTAAAACTAGCTGACGCTGGATCATCCGTCTGTTCTGAAATTGGAAAACAGAGATCAGCTTCAGTAAATAAAGACAGCGGTTGTGCTGTTGAGAAATATTCTGAAATTAACTAAATATATAACAAGCATTGGCAAAGCAAATAGGTCTCGCCCATGGGTGAGCTATTAGCTTTGGCATTCGGGTGGGGCTGGCCAACGGGGAGAAGGAGTAGATAACAAGATGATTTTAAAAATTGCAATAAAATAGTCAGAGCTGGCCGCTTCATAGCACTTTTTAGGTCGAGATTGCAGACTCTGGGGCTGGTGGGAAGCATGAGAGGAACCAGATATGGGATGAGAAGAAGTAGGGTGGGAGATGGGCATAATTGTAAAAAAAGAGGGTGGATTAGAGGGGGGAGAAGAAACAGGGATGGGATGGAGGGTACCAGAAACAGGGGGAGGTGGGGATAAGTTAAAATACTTTTTTAAAAAGAGCTATGACGCGGCCAGCATTGACAGTGTAATTGCTCAGAAATAGTCATTGTAATTATATAGCACTGACTACCCCTTACAAGGCATTACAGCACTTCATGGTGAGTAACATGCTACTCCCTATTCCGTAACCCAAGGTTAAGCTAGTGGTTATTGTGATTAGTTGTATGCTCGCAGCAAAAATTTGCATGCACTTACTCCAGTTACTTGTGATTATATGATACCCAATAGTGAATAGGTCTCGCTTTTGGGACCTTATAAGTGTTTTGCTTGAGGTATTTGCTTTGCCAATGTATTTAAGCTATGTTGCAGAGCAGCATGGCTGCTGTGCAGCATGTTGAAAAGTTATAATAAAAAAGTGTTATAAGCATTTTTTTACCTTATATGTAAACAAGAAGGCATTATGTACAACTGAATAGCCCTACTAAAAACAATTAACATTCAAAATGTCTTCTAGTTTTTGTTCTTGCAATGCTGGCAACTTCTTCCTGCCTGTTCTAATGCTTGTTTGTTATAGCTTTTTTATGTTTATGGGTGTGGTATAAACAACCGGAGGGTGGAGGCTGGGAAATAGGACCTAAATTACAGTACGAGTAACGGACGGACATTAGGGGAGAATTAACAAATGCCAGATTACGAGGGCAGACTGCACTTATGGCAATGGGGAAAATTAGAAACTGTGTGGTTAGAGTCTGAAATCAGTATAATATAATATATATGGAAGCATTGAGGCCAGAGATAGAGAATGAAACATTGAGGTAAAAGGGTGTGTGTAGGGGGGAAGAAATTAACAGGTGAGAAAGACAGACTGACTTAGTATGAGAGGAAAGCAATAGAATAGAAAGAATGATACCCACATGAAGGAAAAAGGGTAACAGAGAAAGAGAAACAAGAGAGAGAGTAAGAGCAAGACATTTTGTGTGTGTATGCAATTGGGAGAGAGATAGAGGTGGTGCTGCATTGGTGCTGAGGTAGTGCTGCACTGGTGCTGCAATGTGGTGCTGTGCTGGTGCTCAGGTGCTTAGTAAGTAAGTAAGTAAGAAATGTATAAAGCGCTTGATTGCTGAGGTGTCTTGGTGCTGGGGAGACAAAGGGGCATATTCCCAGTGGACACCATTAGTAATCGGAGGACCCTCCCCCAACGGGCCAGCGGGGAACAGGCACGACTTTGCCCAATTCACCTTAAGGCCCGCCACCAGCTCAAGGTCCTGAAGCAAACGTTTTGCCCCGAGAAGGGCGGCTCCCGTATCTGCCAAAAACATGAGGAGGTCATCAGCATAGAGTGCAATGTATTGGATATTACCATGTACATCCAGACCCCCGTATCGATGCCCCGTCCGGGCCTGGGCTGCTAAAGGCTCAATAGCCAAAGCAAATATTAGTGGGGATAGTGGGCATCCTTGCCGTGTCCCCCGGCTCACCACACATGCGTCTGAAATCAAGCCCCCCGTTTTAACACGTGCCGTGGAAAATCTATATAACAATGCCATCCAGTTCACAAAGTCTTCCCCCAGCCCAAACGTGCGCATAACCTGGAATAAATAGGGCCATTCTAAGCTATCAAAAGCTTTTTCAATGTCAACCGAAAAGATGGCGGACAAAATATTCCGCTTGATGCCGCACAATCACAACTGGTGACATGCATGTGTCGTCACAGAAATGAGCAGCACACATTCACTTTCGAAGCAACAAATGAAACTTTATTAAAATGAGCAACGAAATGAAATAAAGACACATGGCCGCTCCCCTCAGGACAATACGTAGGTCACAGCCTGTAAGGCAAAAAACATGATGAGAAGGTGTGTCCTGCGCACATCAGAGGACAGAGAGAGAGCGAAGGAGAGAGAGAGGAAGAGAGGGAGAGAGAGAAGAGGAGAGAGAGAGGAAGAGAGGGAGAGAGAGAGAGAACGTGCCGCCTCTGCGCACCCAGGCCACACTGCTCACCTGCTGCCACTGGTGTGTCCCCAACCATGTGCTGGTATGCATAGCAGGACACCAGGTCACAAATCTGAGTCAGAGCCATCAGCTGAAACAGAGCCCAGATTCATGACTGGCACAGTACACACACTTGCACAAGACAACATCGCCTGCCCGCCCATGCACACCCAGGCAGAGGCACCCCAAGCCCTCCCGCCGCCCATCGGAGCATGCCCGCCCATGCACACCCAGGCCTCAATGCTCACCTTCCGCCACCAGTGCGTAGACAGGAGGTCTCACCACGTGCCACTGCAAGCCACAAGCCCGGGGCCCGCGGACATGGCACCCTCCACATCATGCAGCCCCGCTCCCCAGTCCACCAGGTCTCACGTTTGGTGCTGGGTCTTGATTACTCCATGGCAGAGGACATACCAGTGCACCCGGCACCATCGCAGGCTGCACACCCGCTCAGCCCAATGGGTGCCACCAACTCTGGGATCCCGGAAGCGACGCCACGTGGCGGTAGGCCCACGCTGCCCGCTGGCTCTGGCCTACACTGCGGTCCAGCAGGGCACACAAAACCTGAGCTGTCTAGACCGCCGGGACGGGGCATCATCGCAGGCTGCACACCCGCTCAGCAGCTCAAGGTGCCACTGACTCAGTGCACCCAAAGTCACCGTCCCGTGGCGGGGTGCCTGTGCCATCCGCAAGGCCCCGTGTGCCCCTAACCCTGTGCAACCCCAGTCTGCGCCACATGGTGGTAGGCCCGTGCTGTACTCAAGGCCTCGGATGCCACTAACCCTGTGCAACCCAGTCTGCGCCACGTGGTGGTAGGCCCATGTCGTACTCAAGGCCTCGGATGCCACTAACCCTGTGCGCAACAACTCATGGGCCCTATATGAGTGCGAACCATGGAGCGTCCGTCATCCAGTCACCACCGGAAGAGAGGAATGTGACGTCGTCGGCCCCCTATGTTGGCGGAGTCACATGGCCTGTGACGCCTGTGCCGGATGGGTGTGGTGTGTGTGAAAACCTGCCCTCAGGGAGTGGCTGTGACATGCTGACAACTAGACCAGTGACCTGCACACCACCAGCGAGTATGGCTGTGATGGGTAGCAATGAGGGCCCCCCCTCGGGGCATAAGCGGAGTGGTCTGGCCTGCCGTACGCTGGACCAGCGCAGGGCTTGCAACAATGACTCATGGGATCTGGGCGTGGTCCAGTCCATGTCCGGACAAGGAAGTGGCTGATGCATGTGTCCCTGTTGTAGTGTTCACGGGACCCGGTACACAAAATGCAATGTCGCACCCTGTGACTGGCATCGCACGGGATGAACATCATTGACGCAAGGGAAGACACTGTCCCCACATTCATCCACACATCCATACATGAATGACGTAAGACATTACACAGCAGTGCGTCACTGGATGTTTATTTGCACATCCAGTGCAGTCATGCAGCTGGAGCGGTACAGGGCAATGCCGAGCACACTACACAATATGGGCCCGTGGAGGGCCAGTCAGTGTATATCCGGGGATGACCTGTACTGCGGAAGGGGAAGGGTACAGTCCGCAGTCTGTCCGCCATGTCAATGGTCGTCAAACAGGATGTGGCAGTCCATGTCGCTGTCCAAGGTGAGTGCATCAGAGTGTATCGGGGGTCAGTGGTAGGTCTTGAGGCCATGTGCGGCACCAAGCAGAAACAGGCAAGGTGGCGGAAATTAATGCTAGTGCCTCCTTCTGATCTCAATCCCATCCACGTCCTCGTCCCCGGATGTGTGCTCTGCCCCACCTGTGGGTGTTGCAGTACCTGCTGCGGCACTGTGTGCCACTGACACATCAGGGGCCAGAGGAGGATTGTCGGCCGCACTGTGTGGCAGTGACACATCAGGTGCCTGAGTGGATACGCCTGCCGCACTGGGAGTCACTGACACCCCAGGGTTCAGAGATGTGGATGGTGTGGGGGCAGCAGCATTCATCATCGCCACGCCTTGTTGCAGCAATGCCATGATGAAGACATGCAGGGCCTGGTAGATCCCAGCTACATTTCACTGATGTGCAGCGGTGGCTGCTACCCTTTCCGCCTCCATCCGCACCATGTCCTCCATGAGCCTCCGCATGTGTGCCAGCTCATGGCTGGCATCGCTGGGGCCACTCTGAGCGGACAGGTGTTCCTCCCTCCGCGTCATGACTCCAGCGATGTCAGTCAGGGCTCGTTGGAGACCATGGGGTGGACATAGACACTCAAGGATGGCGTCCAGTTTGGTAGCCATGAGGTCGAACCCCACCCACACCTGCTCAGCTGTCTCCCTCTGGCCCTCCAGCACACGGCGTTGGAAGGTCATTTGTTGTTCCTGGGGGTCTTGGGAGAGTGCCGGGGCTGTGGGTGCCTCCTGCTGGGTGGTTTGGGTGGTGGGTGGGGTCTCATCGATGTAGCTGAGCTGCCCTGATCCTGGAGGTTGCTGGCGGATGAGGTCAATGATGTCTTGGATGGTTTGGGTGTCGATGCTGGTGTTGTCCTCCTCCTCGTAATCAGTGAAGAGTGGCTGTGACTGCTCTGCAGGAGGTGTTGACGATGCCCCTGCGATGTGAGGGGTGATGGTGTATTACAATGTGTCCACATGTATGTAGCCACATGGTACAGGTTGACATTCAGACAGCATGGCATTGTACATTGTGACAGTCTGTGGGTCTGGGCGAGGACCCAGGGTCATTGTGGGTGTGCACTGTGCCCTGCTTGCTTGTGCATGTGTGCCATTGTGGCCATCTCCCCCTGTCCCCCCAGGACCTGGTGGTCACTCACCCTGTTGCGGTTGTGTTGTGTCCTGCCGAGCAGTGTCCGGTCCCCCGACTCTGGCCACAGTATCCATACTGATGACTGTCGACACCAGCTCCTCCATGTCATCCAGCTCCAGCTGTGGCGCTGGGCCCCCACCTCCGGTCTGCGTTGCTGCCTTCTGGTTTGCGCTGAGTTTCTCCTTGGTCTTCCGCTTGATGTCATTCCATCCCCTCTTGACCTCGTCCATTGTCCGCTTGTGCTCTCCGACGGCATTCACCTTGTCGACGATGTCCCGCCATATTCCATTTTTGGTGCCCAATGACACATTGGAGGTGACGAAGAGTTGTTGATGGTGTTCCATCACCTCCGTGACTATGATCCTGTTTGCGTGCGGACTGAACTTGGTCTTCTTGTCCTTGCCCTTCCCTGTCCCTGAGGTTCCAGGCTGGTCGTCCGGGGTGCTTGTGGGGTTGCACTCGTCCTCTGCGCCTGCTCCTGCTGCCTCCATGGTGCTTGGGTGTTGGTCAGTTTGTGTGTGGGTGTATTTTATACTTTTATGGTGATTTTTGATGCCTGCCAGGTGTGTGTTGCAGGCCTGGCACTGCTTGTCGCTGATTTCGTCATCGCGCTTTGGCCCATCGTGTGTTTTTTGGTGTTGTGGTTTGTGGTTTTATCTCCATCGTGGTGGTTGTATCGCGGACATTGTCCGCGGTTTTGGCAGACTATCGCATGCTACCGCCTTGTTGTGAATTCCACGTTGACACAGGGTTATTTTCCCGCGCTAGGCTGCGATATTGAAAGTTGCGTTACGCTACTCTTGCGGTAGTTATCACACGTTCTTGTGAATATACCCCATAGATGTGAGGTGGAACCCAGAAAGGCCAGGTCGTTGCTGTGTGGGAAAGAGCCACGTTTTCAGTAAGCCCCGGAATTTTGTCCGAACAGGTTGAGATCTAATGTACAGTGGCAGCTTGTTCCAGAGCTTGGAGGCTAGATAGGAGAGGCATCTACCTCCCCATTTTGACTTCTTGATTGTCGGAACGTTGACCAGTGCCTGATTAGCTGATCTCAGTGCGCGTCCAGGGGTGTACCAGTGGATTAGTTTGCAATATTCCATTGGTTCACCGCCATACAAGGTTTTATGAACCAGACATACTGCCTTAAATTCAATCCGCTCCTTGACTGGGAGCCAGTGGAGATTCCTAATGGCCCCAGATATATGATTGTATTTATGGATGTTCAGTAGGGTTCGGGCTGCGGCGTTCTGCAGAAATTGTAGTTTGGTTAACTGCCGTTTATCAACCCCTAGGTAAAGGGCGTTGCAGTAGTCAATCCGAGATAATACGAGCGCTACCACTACAGTTTTCCTCAGTTCCATTGGGAGAAACGGTAGAATCTTCTGCAGTGTCTTTAGCGTGAAGTAGCAGGTTGAGGTAACCTGGTTGAAACTGAGCTGAGTGTCACAGACAACTACCAGGTTTCTCATTTTGGCCACTGGTGACGGACAGACTCCTGCCACTGCTGGCCACCAAGCAGAGTTCCAAATGGGAGGACCAGTGCCGAACTCCATAACCTCCGTCTTCTGAGTATTTAATTTCAGAAAGTTAAGGTGTATCCATTGTATGATGTGGTCAAGACAGCTGTGGAACCTAGCCGACGGCGCATCTTCCATGGAAGATACGGAAATTATGATTTGCGTATCATCGGCGTATGATATAAGCGAAAAGCCGTGGTCTTTGACTAGTTTGGCCAATGGAGTCACATATACGTTAAATAATTTGGGCGAAAGCGCCGACCCCTGTGGGACTCCGCAAGGGAGATGAAATGAGTCTGACTTAAGGTTATCCCAGCAGACCTTGTGTTCTCTGCCTGTCAGGAACAAGGTGAGGAGGATCCCACTTGCCTTCAGCCGTTGCGTGAGAACTACGTGATTAACGTGTCAAATGCGGCAGATAGGTCAAGTAGGATCAGGACTGCCCTGCCACCCTTATCAATTTGCCATCGGATTTCCTCCGTGGCCATGACCAATGCAGATTCAGTAGAGTGGCCAAAGCGAAAGCCATTTTGAGAGCTGTCAACTAAATTATTAGAGTTCAGTAAAAGATTTAGTTCAGAGTTTATAGCTTTCTCCAGAACCTTAGCCGCCAGAGGCAGGCAAGAAATCAGTCTTTAGCTTGTAACATCATATGGGTCCAAGGAGGGCTTCTTTAGGATGGGTCTGATGCACGCTTTCTTCCATGCTGACGGGAAGTCCCCAGACCTCATGGTAGTGTTTAGGAGGGGGGCAAGTAGCAAGCTAATTTGATTTGAGACACCATGAATGATGTCCAGTGGGCACAGATCCTCCGGAGAGCCAGACTTGATGGTCAGAAGGAGGTGCTTCTGAGTGATGCTCAGGTGGTGCTGCGGTGGTGCTGCTGAAGTGGTGCTGAGTGATGCTGACTGGTGCTGAAGTGCTGCTCGCTGATGCTGAGGTGGTTTCTGTGGTGCTGAGTTGCTGCTGAGGTGGTGTTGCACTGATGCACTGGTGCTGAGGTGGTACTGTGCTGATGCTGCGGTTGTGCTCAGGTGGTGCTAAAGTGGGGCTTAGTGTTGCTGAATTGGTTCTTAGGAGGTGCTGTGCTGGTGCTGAGTAATGGTGAGGCGGTGCTGAGTGTTGCTGCGCTGCGCTGATGCTGTGGTGGTGCTGAGGTAATGCTGAGGTCTTGTCGAACTGATGCACTGGTGCTGAGGTGATGTGGTACTGATGCTGTGGTGGTGCTAAAGTGTTGCTGTTCTGGTGCTGAGTGATGTTGAGGTGGTGATCAGTTAGAGTTGCACTGGTGCTGAGTGATGCTGAGGTGGAGCTCCCAAACCCTGAACATGTATATAGGTAATCAATACAATTATTTTGGAAAGATCTCATAAACCTATCCCTTTTGATGAGGATGTGTCTCTGAGTCTGAGCAAGGCACCTCAGCTCAGATGGCCATATCAGCACAGACTTTCTGGGACAGAAAAAGATATTATGCTGCACCCCTTATGCCGCACCTGAGACAAGCACTGCAGTGGGTGCCAGATGTGGGCAATGATGTCAATGTGCACAGTACATTCAAAACATCAGAATGCACAACCTACACAGATATTAGCTGGTTAACCAGGGGCCCTTCTATCCAGCTCAACAAAGGCAGCACTAGGCATCTGTAATCTTGCTTGAGTTACATTTAGTATCTGGACTCCACAGATTCAACAGGCTGATGGTTGTAAAAAAAATAGGGTGACTGCTATTCAGTATGGATAAAAGTTATTTGTGTAAAGGGACGTGGATAGAAGCATTCTAAAGTTGAGTAGAGTGTAGTGTTATGGCGTGTCATAGAGTGGAGTAGAGTAGAGTGGCATGGCGTTGAGTGCAGTTGTGTGGAGTGGCATTGCCTAGAGTGGAGCGGCGTTGCGTAGAGTGGAGTGGTGTGTTGTAGAGTGGCATGGCGTAAAGTGGCATGGTGTGGCATAGAGTGGAGTGCAGTTACATGGAGTGGCATTGCATTGAGTGGGGTGGCATTGTGTAGAGTGGAGAGCAGTTGTATGGAGTGGCATGGTGTAGAGTGGAGTGCAGTGGCATGGTGTAGAGTGGAGTGCAGCTGCATGGAGTGGAATTGCATAAAGCAAAGTGGTGTTGCATAGAGCACATTGACATTGCCTGGAGTGGAATGGCATTGCATGGAACGGAGAGGCATTGCATAGAAGGTGGTGACATGAAATGGCGTAGAGTGGAGTGGTATGGTGCAGAGTGGAGTGGAGTGCAGTTGTGTGGAGTGGCATGGCATTGTGTACGGTGGAATTGCGTTGCGTAGAGTGGAGTGGCATTCTGTACAGTGTGTGCATTGGCGGCCATTTCTACACAATATTGACAATATTATTGCACCAAAAACTCTAAGTTGAATGTCCAAGATTCTATATAACCTGTACGGGATATATGCGCTCCAAAGTCTGCTATACATAGAAATTAGTGCACATGGAAAAGAACGTCATATGCCCAAGACCACACTGTTTTATAGAGTTGAGAAGCTGTGACCAGAAACCATGAAGTGGAAGCAAGACTTTGCAGTCCAGGTATTTGTCAGCCCTAGCATTCAATAGTGTCAGTGGCCGGCTCCTAAAAAGCATTTTGCCCATGCAATTTGTTAATAAGAAGTTAGGCACTTGATAAATCTACTAATTAAAAAATTATCAAGTGACGAAAATTTGATTACATTGTTTATATATCAACACATCATTGTTGCACCAACACACCCGAGAAATGTATGAATTAAACTCAACAGAACATTTACCAAAATGCAGAGCTTCCAATTTGCTTCAAACCACAGTCACTACCTGTTGCACCAATTACATACAATGAGTAGTTAGGAAAGTGCTAGAGGCATATATATGAAAGTTAATGAAATATTTAGCACTGCCAGATCTTAAGCTAACAAGTTCTATCAGCAGGTCGTTATGCAACACAACAAACACCACCACATACATTAAGAAGTGAAAGAAATTGAAGAAGGTTACCTCATTTAATTATGGTCAAACATGTAATAATGAAAATGTATACCCTTTGGTGTAGGATAAGGTTGGAGAACCTGTGCAAGATTCTGGTTAATACAATGATGCCCCCCACCACCAGTAAAATTTTAAAAAAGCAGGCTTTGACTGACAGCACTAGAATTTGCATTGACATATAGCCATAGTGATATTTTGCCAACACTGCCGTGGCAGGAGAATACAATACTTGGCAAAGCCAATAGGTCCTGCCACAGGAAGGAAGTTCCCAGAACATTAGCTAATGCGGATAACTGTCTTTCATCTGTCAGGAAAAAATGAACTTTATTGGGCTTTTTCCATTTAGCTATTCAGAGATGAGCCCTCCTAAAATGGAAGTTATAAATGCTGTTCCTAGCCAAGTTCTCCATCAGCTGCATACCCTCTTCTGTCTGTGATCAAAAAAAGCTGAGCTCTTGTGGCCTGTCCAATAATTACACTGGCACCAGAAACAGGAACCTCAATCAGCGCACCACAAACATGTCTGGCTACAAAAAAGGTCGAAAGACTCTAAGTTAACAACCTTTCACCAGTCATGCATGCCCTTAAGCTCAGTTTAATAAAGAATGTGCATAAAATACACTCTATTTCAGAATTCTTTGTTTAACAGTGGGCATGAGGAGCAGAATTGGCACCTTTGGGTTTTCATCATATAGTACAGCTTGTTACGCATTTTCCATGCACATCTGATAAAAGCTGAATTAAAACTGTATATATGTTTAAGAATGGGGTAATAAACACAAAAGTAATTATTAACTAATAAGGCAGCAACAGCACGGGTTGTGAAACAGAAAACAATCAGTGTGAGGATGACACAACAGCAACCTCTTTTGCAGAGATCTGAGACGCTCTTAAGGTGGCATAAAGCGCTATACAGCTAGCCAGCTGCTGCTGATGCCCTACCATGAAGAGGGGAGGAGCACATTTTCCCAGAGCGCGCTTTTGCTATATAGACTATTGTTAGAAATGGGGGTCTCTAGTTGGCAGAGGTAGGTAACTTTGTCCAAATAGGGACCCTTGCTTCTAGTCAGGGTAAGGGGGATACAAACTTTAGATAACCCCTGCTCACCCCCTGGGTAGCTTGGCACAAGCAGACAGACTTATCCCAAAGGCACTGTGTAAAGTATTTGTACTCAAAACACTCAGTAATACAGTGATAACACCACAAATGGACACCACACCAGTTTAGAAAAATGAAGTATCTTTATCTAAACTCAACAAGACCAAAACAACAAAAATCCAACATACAAGTAATAAGAATATGACTTTAGAGATGTTTCAAACAACTGGGACCATAGAAAACTATGGATGTGTGATTTCTCACAAAGTACCTGTAGATGTGTCAAAATTCACAAGGCCAAACAGCCGCAGAGATGAGAAGCGACGAGAAACAAAGAGATGCGTCAATTCCTGAGACCATGTGGAGGCGATGCGACAGTTCTGCTAAACGTAGGAGAAGTGATGCTTCTAATCTGGTCTGTAGGGGGAAGGGATGAGTCAACTCCAAGACAATTCTGGTCCGCAAGTGATGTGTCGGTAAAACTTGCCGCACAGGTACGATGCGTGGAAATCCAGGATGCACTGCGATCGATGCGGCGTCGTCGAGTGGTGCTACGTCGGCTTCTTCAGCCGCGATCCCTCGATGCGTCGTGTCTTGCAGGGGCGACAGCTGCTGCGTCGGTTTTGGCAGCTGCGCGGCGATGCGTGGAGATTCTTCTCACACAGCATTGCTGCATCAGAAAAATAGCCGCAGGAAGAGCAATGCATCAATTTCTTCAGTTCTTTGGGTTTCTTCCAGCTCCCAACAGCAGGAACAACCTCCAGAGGCCCCGACCTGGAACAGGCACCTCCTGTCAGGTCAGAACTCACTGCTTCGCTTGACATTTTTGTTACCTGCTGCCTGGGTGGAGACTGCAAGCCCCAGAAGCCTTACCTGTGACTCGCCCGGAGGCACGCCCCGTGACGCTCTGCTGACCCCAGGGGGCCTTTATAACAACTCGCGGCACCCGCTTCGCGGGAGCCGCTTCGCTTGACATTTTTGTTACCTGCTGCCTGGGTGGAGACTGCAAGCCCCAGAAGCCTTGCCTGTGACGCGCCCGGAGGTGCGCCCCGTGATGCTCTGCTGACCCCAGGGGGCCTTTATAACAACTCGCGGCACCCGCTTCGCAGGAGCCGCTTCGCTTGACATTTTTGTTACCTGCTGCCTGGATGGAGACTGCAAGCCCCAGAAGCCTTGCCTGTGACGCGCCCGGAGGCGCGCCCCGTGACGCTCTGCTGACCCCAGGGGGCCTTTATAACAACTCGCGGCACCCGCTTCGCGGGAGCCGCATCGCTTGACATTTTTGTTACCTGCTGCCTGGGTGGAGACTGCAAGCCCCAGAAGCCTTGCCTGTGACTCGCCCGGAGGCGCGCCCCGTGACGCTCTGCTGACCCCAGGGGGCCTTTATAACAACTCGCGGCACCCGCTTCGCGGGACGCGCGCGGGCGAAGTCCGGGCCAAGGGCGGGCCCGTCTGTGCCCGTCAGGGGCCGACTGAGGCCAGACCGGGCCAGCCCTCTAAGTTGTCCATTATAATTCTGTCTGAGGACTGGGTCACGGAACATTGAAAGTAAGCATATTTGTGTCTAGTTTTCCTAATACTTCCGCATTGGGCGTATACTATAACATTGTTAAGAAAAAAAAAAATGCCAAAAAGAAAGATAAAGCATACAACTTCAGCAGCCAAATTAGAAGTTAAGGGAGTTAGCCAAACATCGCTTCTGTCGTATCTTACCGGGGCAATGGGGGCAATAGAAGATCAAATTAACACCGTGGAGGAGTCACTATCAAAAGGGAGGCAGTGTGTAACAAGAGAGGAGGGAGGTTTTAGAAATAAGGACTTAAACAGGTCTAATACCATACAGGAACCATCAAATGGTTGCATTTTAGAAATTTCAGCCAATATAGTTCAAGATGATCTAAGTGACCTGGTAGAGGTCATACAACCGCCCCCAAAACGTAGTAAAAACCCCGATAGGTCAGATGCTCAAACATCTTTGAATACCGGGGTCTTAAGCTTGGGAAAGAAGAAGAAAATGCCTGTCCAGATGAAGAAGAAGTCTACCCTGGGAAGAAATTCTTTGCAAAATCAATCAATTCGGAAAAGTACCCTGGGCTCAGGGAAATCTATCACCCACGCCCAGATGGAGGGCCAAACACGGACATTAGAAAAGATAACGAAAAGTATTGATGCCTTACATGGCTATATGGTGGGCGCATTGGACACACTGATACAGAGAATAGCTAATTTGGAGGAGCGCATAACAAGGAAAAATTGTAAAATTAATGAGTCTTTAGCAACTTGTGACCAATTGAGGACCGGCAGTACTGG
This sequence comes from Calotriton arnoldi, assembly GCA_963921515.1. Classification (NCBI taxonomy): domain Eukaryota; kingdom Metazoa; phylum Chordata; class Amphibia; order Caudata; family Salamandridae; genus Calotriton; species Calotriton arnoldi. The sequence continues at coordinate 14,450 of CAWUFW010024589.1, read as the reverse complement.
TAGTGTTACTGATACAGTCAGCCTAAACCCAGATATCAAGGTGACATCCCCTGAACCATTAAATTATGACCAGGGGGTAGACGCAGAAGACCTACATGACCTTAATGGTAAAAAAAGGGTGGCGGGCGAGTAGCATGAACATAAAAAAAGTATAGAGACAGCCTCTAAGAAATATAGGCAACCAAGGGAACTTTTAACACATGCCCGACTGGATTTGCCACCGGCAGCTACACCGTATGTGATTGTCCTGGCAAACGCCCCAGTATTGAAGGCATGTGATTCGGAAACTTGGATAGAACTGCGTAATAAGTCCCTTCATTGGCTGGGCAGGCATAGTGGTTTCACTGACGTGTTATTTACACATTTGAAAATGGTTAGGCGGGTGCCATGGGTTGGAAAAGAGGATAAAGAATTATTAGGAGTGTTAGACTTGGCATCTTTTGGCGTGTTTCCCCTGACTTTTTGCTTTCTGACCTCCCGGTTTTGACTCTGTTTTTGCTGGTGTAATGATTCTGCGCACTTTCCTCACTGCTGTCCAGTGGGAAAGTGCAAGTGCTCCTGTATAAAATGCGTTATGGATTGGTGTTTCCATGATTGGCCTATTTGGTTTATGTGTCAGTCCCTTGTAAAGTGCACTGCGAGTGCCAGGGCCTATAGACCAAATGCTGTTGGTGGGCTGCAGCACTGGATTGTGCCACCCACGCAAACAGCCCGTAAAGTGTAACTCGGGCCTGCCACCGCAGAGCCTGTGCGCAGCCTGGGGCTGCCATGTCGACTTGGCAAGTGCACACACTTGCAAGTCCCTAAACCTTCCCTTTGCTACATGTTAGTCACCCCTAAGGTAGGCCCAAGGTACCCCTGTGGGCAGGGTGCGTTGTATGCAAAGGTAGGACATGCCCGGGTGTGTGCGGCATGTCCTGATAGTGAATTACAGCCTAGTTCGTTTTTCACTATTGCAAGGCTACCTGTTCCCCCTAGGCCAGAACGGGCAGTTTTGATTATTACAGCTTATAATCCTAACTGACCCCGGGAACATGGTAGAAATTCGAGTTTAGTATGCCTGACAGGGGCTGGGGGATGCCAGGAGACAGGGTGAGTCAGCACAGGGCTGAATAGCAAGATCTACATGTAGATGGGTGGGAGGGGTCGCACCTGGGCCCTGAATAGGACAGTGCCTTCCCTCCACAATGCTGGCTCCACCTCCTGTGGTGCGTCTGATGTCCCTGGCCTACTCACTGAAAGAAGGGACGGAGACTTGTCAACAAAGTGCTCCAGAACTGGTTTGGACTAGGCAAAGGCCTCTCTGCCTTCAGAGAACAAAGGAATTTGGGATATAAATATTGGGGCCCTGACCCCATGAATTTAGATCTCGCTGGAATCAAGGAACCTGCCAAGACGAAGAGCTGGAAGAGCTGCCAGGAGGAGTAGAGTACTGCCCCTTTGCTGTGTTGTTGCTTTGTTGGGTTGGCCTGCAGCTGCTGCTTCTGCCTTGGGCAGTGAAAGGACTGGACTGAACTTTCTACTACTTGTGCTGAGTATCTCCAAGGGCCTGAAACCGAGCTGGCCTCCTGTTAAGAAGTCTCAGGGACTACAAAGACTTCACAAGCCTCTGGGTACCGCTTCTGGAACGCTGTTTCAGTTGCCACAGAGGAAGGGAACTGCAACCAACTCCGTCAACCGAATCCATCCCTGGCCGGTGACCTGTTTGCACCGCAGACCGCATCGCCCCGCTTCGCATCGCAACCCTGGTCTCACCGTGGGCGACGTCCAACGCCGCCAACATCGAGCCGCTGCTTGTACTGTGACCTGTGGGCACCGCAGTTCGCATCGCATCGCTTCACTGAACCAGCCGGACCCGACCGACGCGGTCGCTGCAACTGGCTCAAGGGTCGTGACCGCACCGCATTTGGGGCACCGCTCGCACGTCTGCGACGCACCGCTCCGACTCGCACCGCTGTCCGACGCCAGCTCCCGCACTCCAGTTTGGTTGCCTGCATCGCAACCTGTCAGCACCGCATCGAGCATCGTCTCACCCTGCATCGCACGCCTTGGACTCACCGACTCCGTCTGCACGACGCTCATCGAGCCGCTGCCTGCACCGCATCGAGGGACACCGCACCTTGCATCGCTCCGTCTTGCACCGCAACCGCGACGAACGCCGACCGGCTCGTACACTCCGTACCAGCCACAACGAGAAAGGTACTGTAACCGAGTCTGTTCATGACTCTGCTGGCCCGTATCGACGCGGTCGGCTGGAACTGTTAGACTCTGTGGTTTTCAGCATCACGGTAGGCTCGGACGGAGCTATCGACTCGTACGAACTTTGCTTTTGTGCTATTCTTGCAAAGAAGAAGTTACCTTATCAAGCATTCATTTTTAAAGTACAGTATTGTGGATTTTTGTCGTAATTGGTCTTGTCTTGAGTATATAAAATATTGGTTATTTTTCTAAACTGGTGTGGTGGCCGTTTGTAGTTCTTACACTGTATTACTGTTGGTTATGTGCAAATGCTTTACACACTGCCTCTGAATTAAGGCTGACTGCTCGTGCCAAGCTACCACGAGGGTGAGCAGGGGTTACTTCACGAGTGTAACACCCTTACCCTGACTAGGAAGAAGGGTCCCTACTTGGACAAAGGTGCAAGCCCTTGCCAACTAGAGATCCCATTTCTAACATTGGTTGTCAGCGGTGAGGATAGGACTTGTGTTTGCACTTGACTTACAGTGATTGGTGTGCACTACTACCATATCGCAGACCATTACGTACCACATACTGGTTCTTTTTCTTTTGGCCTATTTTTGATCTTGCCAGTTTTCAACTCACTACTTTTGTCATGCCTGAATCAATTGCATCATCCGTTGCATCTCTGGAAGTTATCTTTGAGGAGGATAGGTTGGAATCCTACGCCGTAAAGGAGCTACGAGCGATTTGTAAAAACCTGAAAGTCCAAATTAAAGGCCTCACAAGGAAGGAGGAGCTACAGAAGGCGCTGAGGGCCTGGGTAGCAGCCAGACATGCCAATGGGCAGCCTGGTAATCTCAGTGAGGAGGTGGAGGAGCCTATTTCCAGGGTGGATGTGCTTTTGGGTAGGGGGGAACCCGCCAGGTCAGGCAGCAGCAGTCTGTCCCCAGAGGAGCTGGAGGACAGGCGGGAGGCAAGGCAGTTTGAGCTGCAGAAGCTCAGGCTGGAGAGTGAGCGGGAGGAGAAGAGATTGGCCATAGAAGATAGGAAGATGCTCTTAGAGCATGAAAGAGAACTGAAGGAGCTAGAACTTAGGAGTAAGTCAGGCTCAGATGGTGGCAGCAATTCGTCCAGAAAGGCAGACAGGATTGTGCACATTCCCAAGAATGTAGGCAAGGAGTTCAAGAAGGGGGATGACATACAAAGGTGGTTTCAGGGTTATGAGGCAGCCATACACATGAATGGGGTCCCTGAGGAGAATTGGGGAGCAGGATTGTGGCCACTTTTCCCTGAAGAAGCAAGGGATGCTCTGATAGCTTTGGGTAAGGGGTATCACCTCACCTATGCTGACATGAAGGATGCCCTTCTCACGAAGTATGGTCTTACTCCTGAAAAGTACAGGGATCAGTTCAGGTCCAGTAAGAAGTCTGATGCCAACACTTGGTTGGAATGTGTGGATGTGTTCTGCAGGTCTCTGGATGGCTGGGTAAAGGGCAGTAGTGTAACAGACTTTCAGGGGCTCTACAACTTGATTGCATGGGAGCACTTGTCTAGTCTATGTTTTGCAGATCTGCGCCAGCACCTAGTTGATAGTAAGCTAACTGACCCCAGGAAGCTTGCTATGGAAGCGGACCGCTGGGTGAGTACCAGGGTCCACAAGAAAGCGTTTGGGGGAGACTCAGCCAAAGGTGGGCAGGGTCCCCAGCAGAAAGGTGGAGGGGACAAGGGTAAAGCACAGGAGTTCTCTAAAGGGCCCCAAACTAGTACCCAGGGTAAAGGTTCCCAGCCCCCGGTGATAAGAAGAAAGGGGTCTCTACAGGGAAGCCTGTTGAGACCGGCCCCCGCAAGTGTTATGCATGTGACCAGGTAGGTCACTTTAAGGGGGACCCCAAGTGCCCGAAGGGGGCACAGCCACCCACCGGTGGACAGTCCAAAGTGTTGGCTAGTGTAGCGCTTGGGGAGGAGGGGTGCCCACAGGAGGGTGGGGATCCCGCAGAAATGACCCTTGTCTCACTAGGGGACAGTGAGATGGTCCCAGGAAACCAGGTGCCCCCTAACACAAAGAAATATAGCACCTGGGTGACCATTAATGGGAACAGGGTAGAGGCTCTCAGAGATACTGGAGCCAGTGTGACCTCAGTCCGGTGTCACCTGGTGTCTGAGAAGCAAGTAGTCCCAGGAGCATTCCACCAAGTAGTTGCTGTAGACAACTCTGAGCGCCAGTGTATGGTGGCGCAGGTTCCCTTTGAATGGGGGGGTCTCAGGTCCCTTGAGGGTAGTTGTGAGCCCTACCATGCCTGTAGATTGTCTGCTAGGAAATGACCTGGAGCAGTCCTCATGGAAGGAGGTTGAGCTCAGGTCTCACTTGGGGATGCTTGGGTTGCCAGAGTGGGCATGCGTGTCTACTCGGTCAATGGCAGCCAGAAAGGGTGATCAAGAGGACTTGGAGCCTGGAAACAGTGGCCCAAGTCCCTGCCAAGAGAAAGGGCAGGGGTGTGGGAAACCGGCCCCCGAAGTTCCCATGGACCGGGAGGAGGCGGACCTCGAGGGGGACGCCCGGTGCCTACAGGGGAGCAGGTAGCCGAACTGGGAGACATCTCTGAGCTGACCCATTGGCAGCAAGAAGGGGGTCCCACCAGGGAGGAGTTCTGCAGGGAGCAGAACGAGTGCCCTACTCTGGAGGGTCTGCGGCGGCAGGCTGCAGACCAGGCAGCTGGTAATCAGTCCGGGTCACATCTGATCTACTGGGAGAGTGGTCTCCTATACAGTGAGCCTAAGATTGCTGAGCCTGGGTCAGCCCGTGTGCTGGTGGTACCCCAGCGCTTCAGGACCTTCCTACTGGGTCTGGCTCATGACGTGCCTTTGGCAGGACATTTGGGGCAGGACAAGACCTTTGACAGGCTTGTCACCCACTTCTTTTGGCCCCAAATGCGAAGGCAGTCAGACGCACACTGTAGGTCTTGCCAAACTTGCCAGGCAAGTGGTAAGAGTGGGAGGAAGGTCAAAGCTCCTCTCCAACCTTTCCCTGTTGTTGGAACACCCTTTGAAAGGGTAGGGATGGATATTGTGGGGCCACTGGATCCCAAGACAGCCATGGGCAACAGGTACATCCTGGTCTTGGTGGACCATGCCACCCGGTACCCGGAGGCAATCCCTCTCAGGACAACGACGGCGCCAGTGGTGGGCCGGGCGTTAATGGGGATCTTTTCCCATGTGGGATTCCCCAGAGAGGTGGTTTCTGATAGGGGGACCAATTTCATATCGAAGTATATGACATCCCTGTGGAAGGAGTGTGGTGAAACCTACAAGTTCACCACTCCTTACCACCCACAAGGAAACGGTCTGGTGGAGAGATTCAACCAGACCTTGAAAGGCATGATCAAGGATCTAACAGAACCCATGAGGCGTAAGTGGGACGTCCTCTTGCCATGCCTACTCTTTGCATACAGGGAGGTGCCTCAGAAGTCTCTTGGGTACAGCCCCTTTGAGCTCCTGTATGGCCACCCTGTCAGAGGACCTCTGAGTTTGGTAAAGGAAGGCTGGGAGGCGGCTCCCAGGAAAACCCCCAGGATGTATTTAGCTACATGCTGGCCTTTAGAAACCAAACTGCCCGCTTCAGGAAACTCGCTCAGGCGAACCTAGAAGCAAGCCAGGAAGAAATGAAGAGATGGTATGACCAGAATGCCACTCTGGTCGAATTTCAACCTGGGCAAAAAGTGTGGGTCATGGCCCCAGTGGCACCTTGTGCCTTGCAGGACAAGTGGACTGGGCCATATGAGGTAAAGGAGCGCAAAGTGACGTCACCTACCTGGTGGATTTGCAGGCTCCAAGGAACCCTTTGAGGGTCCTTCACGTGAACCGCCTCAAGCCCCACTTCGAGAGGTCCGAAGTGAGTATGCTCTTGGCGACAGATGATGGGGTGGAAGAGGAGAGTGAGCCTCTCCCTGACCTCCTGTCTACCAAGGAGCATGATGGGTCAGTAGAGGGTGTGATCCTCTCCCCTACTCTGACTCAGGAGCAGCAGGGGGACTGTCGCCAGTTGTTGGGACAGTTCGCCCCACTGTTCTCTCTGACCCCCGGTGTTACTCACTGGTGTACCCATGACGTGGACACCGGTGACAGCCCTCCTGTGAAGCACAAGATTTACAGGTTGACTGACCGGGTCAGAGCCAGCATCAAGGAGGAGGTCTCTAAGATGTTGGCGTTAGGGGTGATTGAGCCCTCCCACAGTCCTTGGGCCAGCCCAGTGGTCTTGGTCCCAAAGGCTGTGGCGCCCGGTGCCACTCGAGAACTCCGGTTTTGTGTGGACTACCGTGGGCTCAATGCCGTCACCAGGACTGACACGCACCCCATCCCCAGAGCTGATGAGCTCATTGATGGGTTGGGAGCTGCCCGGTTCCTCAGCACGTTTGATTTGACGTCTGGGTACTGGCAGATTGCCTTAACCGATGGGGCCAAGGAGAGATCAGCATTCTCAACCCCAAAAGGTCATTACCAATTCCGGGTGATGCCCTTTGGGTTGAAGAATGCCCCTGCCACCTTTCAGAGGTTGGTCAATCAGGTGTTGGCCGGGCTGGAGGATTTCAGTGCCGCCTACCTGGATGACATTGCTGTGTTCAGTTCCAGCTGGGAAGAACATTTACAGCACCTTGAGAAAGTGTTGAGGGCTCTGCAAGGGGCTGGCCTCACGATCAAGGCCAGTAAGTGCCAGATCGGGCAGGGTTCTGTGGTGTACTTGGGACACCAGGTAGGAAGCGGCCAGGTGGCGCCCCTACAACCCAAGATTGACACCATTCTGGCTTGGGAACCCCCAAGACCCAGACAGAGGTGAGAGCCTTCTTAGGTCTCACCGGTTACTATAGGAGATTTGTTAAGGGCTATGGCACCATCGTTGCCCCCTTAACAGAGCTGACCTCTAAGAGGCAGCCCAGGAAAGTGATCTGGACTGAGTCCTGCCAGAAAGCTTTTGATGCCCTGAAGGCAGCCATGTGCACGGCGCCCGTGCTCAAGGCACCTGACTTCTCCAAGGAATTTGTCGTGTAGACTGACGCTTCAGAGCATGGTGTGGGAGCGGTGCTCTCACAACTGAACGAAGAGGGCCTGGATCAGCCTGTAGTCTTCCTTAGCAGGAGACTACTTCCCAGGGAACAGAGGTGGTCCATCTCCCTACAGGGAATGGACTTTATGGTGGAACACCGTTCTGGTACAGAACACGCCAACGCAGATGGTCTATCCAGGTTCTTCCGCCTTAGTGAAGAGAACTCCAATGGGGTTGGGTAGTTCTCCCTACTTTCAGCTGGAGGGGACATGTGTTAGACTTGGCATCTTTTGGCGTGTTTCCCCTGACTTTTTGCTTTCTGACCTCCCGGTTTTGACTCTGTTTTTGCTGGTGTAATGATTCTGCGCACTTTCCTCACTGCTGTCCAGTGGGAAAGTGCAAGTGCTCCTGTATAAAATGCGTTATGGATTGGTGTTTCCATGATTGGCCTATTTGGTTTATGTGTCAGCCCCTTGTAAAGTGCACTGCGAGTGCCAGGGCCTATAGACCAAATGCTGTTGGTGGGCTGCAGCACTGGATTGTGCCACCCACGCAAACAGCCCGTAAAGTGTAACTCGGGCCTGCCACCGCAGAGCCTGTGCGCAGCCTGGGGCTGCCATGTCGACTTGGCAAGTGCACACACTTGCAAGTCCCTAAACCTTCCCTTTGCTACATGTTAGTCACCCCTAAGGTAGGCCCAAGGTACCCCTGTGGGCAGGGTGCGTTGTATGCGAAAGGTAGGACATGCCCGGGTGTGTGCGGCATGTCCTGATAGTGAATTACAGCCTAGTTCGTTTTTCACTATTGCAAGGCTACCTGTTCCCCCTAGGCCAGAACGGGCAGTTTTGATTATTACAGCTTATAATCCTAACTGACCCCGGGAACATGGTAGAAATTCGAGTTTAGTATGCCTGGACTCAGAATGATAAAATGCAGCTTTTAGTGAAGTTGGTTTTAACATTCTGTGTTTGAAAATACCACTTTTAGAAAGTGGGTATTTTCTTGTCTAACCATCCAAGCCTGCCTCTGCGAGGTTGTGTATTCCTTGTCTGGAGTATGAGTGACAGGGGCTGGGGGATGCCAGGAGACAGGGTGAGTCAGCACAGGGCTGAATAGCAAGATCTACATGTAGATGGGTGGGAGGGGTCGCACCTGGGCCCTGAATAGGACAGTGCCTTCCCTCCACAATGCTGGCTCCACCTCCTGTGGTGTGTCTGATGTCCCTGGCCTACTCACTGAAAGAAGGGACGGAGACTTGTCAACAAAGTGCTCCAGAACTGGTTTGGACTAGGCAAAGGCCTCTCTGCCTTCAGAGAACAAAGGAATTTGGGATATAAATATTGGGGCCCTGACCCCATGAATTTAGATCTCGCTGGAATCAAGGAACCTGCCAAGACGAAGAGCTGGAAGAGCTGCCAGGAGGAGTACTGCCCCTTTGCTGTGTTGTTGCTTTGTTGGGTTGGCCTGCAGCTGCTGCTTCTGCCTTGGGCAGTGAAAGGACATGGACTGAACTTTCTACTACTTGTGCTGAGTATCTCCAAGGGCCTGAAACCGAGCTGGCCTCCTGTTAAGAAGTCTCAGGGACTACAAAGACTTCACAAGCCTCTGGGTACCGCTTCTGGAACGCTGTTTCAGTTGCCACAGAGGAAGGGAACTGCAACCGACTCCGTCAACCGAATCCATCCCTGGCCGGTGACCTGTTTGCACCGCAGACCGCATCGCCCCGCTTCGCATCGCAACCCTGGTCTCACCGTGGGCGACGTCCAACGCCGCCAACATCGAGCCGCTGCTTGTACCGTGACCTGTGGGCACCGCAGTTCGCATCGCATCGCTTCACTGAACCAGCCGGACCCGACCGACGCGGTCGCTGCAACTGGCTCAAGAGTCGTGACCGCACCGCATTTGGGGCACCGCTCGCACGTCTGCGACGCACCGCTCCGACTCGCACCGCTGTCCGACGCCAGCTCCCGCACTCCGGTTTGGTCGCCTGCATCGCAACCTGTCAGCACCGCATCGAGCATCGTCTCACCCTGCATCGCATGCCTTGAACTCACCGACTCCGTCTGCACGACGCTCATCGAGCCGCTGCCTGCACCGCATCGAGGGACACCGCACCTTGCATCGCTCCGTCTTGCACCGCAACCGCGACGAACGCCGACTGGCTCGTACACTCCATACCAGCCACAACGAGAAAGGTACTGTAACCGAGTCTGTTCATGACTCTGCTGGCCCGTATCGACGCGGTCGGCTGGAACTGTTAGACTCTGTGGTTTTCAGCATCACGGTAGGCTCGGACGGAGCTACCGACTCGTACGAACTTTGCTTTTGTGCTATTCCTGCAAAGAAGAAGTTACCTTATCAAGCATTCATTTTTAAAGTACAGTATTGTGGATTTTTGTCGTAATTGGTCTTGTCTTGAGTATATAAAATATTGGTTATTTTTCTAAATTGGTGTGGTGTCCGTTTGTAGTGCTTACACTGTATTACTGTTGGTTATGTGCAAATGCTTTACACACTGCCTCTGAATTAAGGCTGACTGCTCGTGCCAAGCTACCACGAGGGTGAGCAGGGGTTACTTCACGAGTGTAACACCCTTACCCTGACTAGGAAGAAGGGTCCCTACTTGGACAAAGGTGCAAGCCCTTGCCAACTAGAGATCCCATTTCTAACATTGGTTGTCAGCGGTGAGGATAGGACTTGTGTTTGCACTTGACTTACAGTGATTGGTGTGCACTACTACCATATCGCAGACCATTACGTACCACATACTGGTTCTTTTTCTTTTGGCCTATTTTTGATCTTGCCAGTTTTCAACTCACTACTTTTGTCATGCCTGAATCAATTGCATCATCCGTTGCATCTCTGGAAGTTATCTTTGAGGAGGATAGGTTGGAATCCTACGCCGTAAAGGAGCTACGAGCGATTTGTAAAAACCTGAAAGTCCAAATTAAAGGCCTCACAAGGAAGGAGGAGCTACAGAAGGCGCTGAGGGCCTGGGTAGCAGCCAGACATGCCAATGGGCAGCCTGGTAATCTCAGTGAGGAGGTGGAGGAGCCTATTTCCAGGGTGGATGTGCTTTTGGGTAGGGGGAACCCGCCAGGTCAGGCAGCAGCAGTCTGTCCCCAGAGGAGCTGGAGGACAGGCGGGAGGCAAGGCAGTTTGAGCTGCAGAAGCTCAGGCTGGAGAGTGAGCGGGAGGAGAAGAGATTGGCCATAGAAGAGAGGAAGATGCTCTTAGAGCATGAAAGAGAACTGAAGGAGCTAGAACTTAGGAGTAAGTCAGGCTCAGATGGTGGCAGCAATTCGTCCAGAAAGGCAGACAGGATTGTGCACATTCCCAAGAATGTAGGCAAGGAGTTCAAGAAGGGGGATGACATACAAAGGTGGTTTCAGGGTTATGAGGCAGCCATACACATGAATGGGGTCCCTAAGGAGAATTGGGGAGCAGGATTGTGGCCACTTTTCCCTGAAGAAGCAAGGGATGCTCTGATAGCTTTGGGTAAGGGGTATCACCTCACCTATGCTGACATGAAGGATGCCCTTCTCACGAAGTATGGTCTTACTCCTGAAAAGTACAGGGATCAGTTCAGGTCCAGTAAGAAGTCTGATGCCAACACTTGGTTGGAATGTGTGGATGTGTTCTGCAGGTCTCTGGATGGCTGGGTAAAGGGCAGTAGTGTAACAGACTTTCAGGGGCTCTACAACTTGATTGCATGGGAGCACTTGTCTAGTCTATGTTTTGCAGATCTGCGCCAGCACCTAGTTGATAGTAAGCTAACTGACCCCAGGAAGCTTGCTATGGAAGCGGACCGCTGGGTGAGTACCAGGGTCCACAAGAAAGCGTTTGGGGGAGACTCAGCCAAAGGTGGGCAGGGTCCCCAGCAGAAAGGTGGAGGGGACAAGGGTAAAGCACAGGAGTTCTCTAAAGGGCCCCAAACTAGTACCCAGGGTAAAGGTTCCCAGCCCCCGGTGATAAGAAGAAAGGGGTCTCTACAGGGAAGCCTGTTGAGACCGGCCCCCGCAAGTGTTATGCATGTGACCAGGTAGGTCACTTTGAGGGGGACCCCAAGTGCCCGAAGGGGGCACAGCCACCCACCGGTGGACAGTCCAAAGTGTTGGCTAGTGTAGCGCTTGGGGAGGAGGGGTGCCCACAGGAGGGTGGGGATCCCGCAGAAATGACCCTTGTCTCACTAGGGGACAGTGAGATGGTCCCAGGAAACCAGGTGCCCCCTAACACAAAGAAATATAGCACCTGGGTGACCATTAATGGGAACAGGGTAGAGGCTCTCAGAGATACTGGAGCCAGTGTGACCTCAGTCCGGTGTCACCTGGTGTCTGAGAAGCAAGTAGTCCCAGGAGCATTCCACCAAGTAGTTGCTGTAGACAACTCTGAGCGCCAGTGTATGGTGGCGCAGGTTCCCTTTGAATGGGGGGGGGTCTCAGGTCCCTTGAGGGTAGTTGTGAGCCCTACCATGCCTGTAGATTGTCTGCTAGGAAATGACCTGGAGCAGTCCTCATGGAAGGAGGTTGAGCTCAGGTCTCACTTGGGGATGCTTGGGTTGCCAGAGTGGGCATGCGTGTCTACTCGGTCAATGGCAGCCAGAAAGGGTGATCAAGAGGACTTGGAGCCTGAAACAGTGGCCCAAGTCCCTGCCAAGAGAAAGGGCAGAGGGTGTGGGAAACCGGCCCCCGAAGTTCCCATGGACCGGGAGGAGGCGGACCTCGAGGGGGACGCCCCGGTGCCTACAGGGGAGCAGGTAGCCGAACTGGGAGACATCTCTGAGCTGACCCATTGGCAGCAAGAAGGGGTCCCACCAGGGAGGAGTTCTGCAGGGAGCAGAGCGAGTGCCCTACTCTGGAGGGTCTGCGGCGGCAGGCTGCAGACCAGGCAGCTGGTAATCAGTCCAGGTCACATCTGATCTACTGGGAGAGTGGTCTCCTATACAGTGAGCCTAAGGTTGCTGAGCCTGGGTCAGCCCGTGTGCTGGTGGTACCCCAGCGCTTCAGGACCTTCCTACTGGGTCTGGCTCATGACGTGCCTTTGGCAGGACATTTGGGGCAGGACAAGACCTTTGACAGGCTTGTCACCCACTTCTTTTGGCCCCAAATGCGAAGGCAGTCAGACGCACACTGTAGGTCTTGCCAAACTTGCCAGGCAAGTGGTAAGAGTGGGAGGAAGGTCAAAGCTCCTCTCCAACCTTTCCCTGTTGTTGGAACACCCTTTGAAAGGGTAGGGATGGATATTGTGGGGCCACTGGATCCCAAGACAGCCATGGGCAACAGGTACATCCTGGTCTTGGTGGACCATGCCACCCGGTACCCGGAGGCAATCCCTCTCAGGACAACGACGGCGCCAGTGGTGGGCCGGGCGTTAATGGGGATCTTTTCCCATGTGGGATTCCCCAGAGAGGTGGTTTCTGATAGGGGGACCAATTTCATATCGAAGTATATGACATCCCTGTGGAAGGAGTGTGGTGAAACCTACAAGTTCACCACTCCTTACCACCCACAAGGAAACGGTCTGGTGGAGAGATTCAACCAGACCTTGAAAGGCATGATCAAGGATCTAACAGAACCCATGAGGCGTAAGTGGACGTCCTCTTGCCATGCCTACTCTTTGCATACAGGGAGGTGCCTCAGAAGTCTCTTGGGTACAGCCCCTTTGAGCTCCTGTATGGCCACCCTGTCAGAGGACCTCTGAGTTTGGTAAAGGAAGGCTGGGAGGCGGCTCCCAGGAAAACCCCCAGGATGTATTTAGCTACATGCTGGCCTTTAGAAACCAAACTGCCCGCTTCAGGAAACTCGCTCAGGCGAACCTAGAAGCAAGCCAGGAAGAAATGAAGAGATGGTATGACCAGAATGCCACTCTGGTCGAATTTCAACCTGGGCAAAAAGTGTGGGTCATGGCCCCAGTGGCACCTTGTGCCTTGCAGGACAAGTGGACTGGGCCATATGAGGTAAAGGAGCGCAAAAGTGACGTCACCTACCTGGTGGATTTGCAGGCTCCAAGGAACCCTTTGAGGGTCCTTCACGTGAACCGCCTCAAGCCCCACTTCGAGAGGTCCGAAGTGAGTATGCTCTTGGCGACAGATGATGGGGTGGAAGAGGAGAGTGAGCCTCTCCCTGACCTCCTGTCTACCAAGGAGCATGATGGGTCAGTAGAGGGTGTGATCCTCTCCCCTACTCTGACTCAGGAGCAGCAGGGGGACTGTCGCCAGTTGTTGGGACAGTTCGCCCCACTGTTCTCTCTGACCCCCGGTGTTACTCACTGGTGTACCCATGACGTGGACACCGGTGACAGCCCTCCTGTGAAGCACAAGATTTACAGGTTGACTGACCGGGTCAGAGCCAGCATCAAGGAGGAGGTCTCTAAGATGTTGGCGTTAGGGGTGATTGAGCCCTCCCACAGTCCTTGGGCCAGCCCAGTGGTCTTGGTCCCAAAGGCTGTGGCGCCCGGTGCCACTCGAGAACTCCGGTTTTGTGTGGACTACCGTGGGCTCAATGCCGTCACCAGGACTGACACGCACCCCATCCCCAGAGCTGATGAGCTCATTGATGTGTTGGGAGCTGCCCGGTTCCTCAGCACGTTTGATTTGACGTCTGGGTACTGGCAGATTGCCTTAACCGATGGGGCCAAGGAGAGCTCAGCATTCTCAACCCCAAAAGGTCATTACCAATTCCGGGTGATGCCCTTTGGGTTGAAGAATGCCCCTGCCACCTTTCAGAGGTTGGTCAATCAGGTGTTGGCCGGGCTGGAGGATTTCAGTGCCGCCTACCTGGATGACATTGCTGTGTTCAGTTCCAGCTGGGAAGAACATTTACAGCACCTTGAGAAAGTGTTGAGGGCTCTGCAAGGGCTGGCCTCACGATCAAGGCCAGTAAGTGCCAGATCGGGCAGGGTTCTGTGGTGTACTTGGGACACCAGGTAGGAAGCGGCCAGGTGGCACCCCTACAACCCAAGATTGACACCATTCTGGCTTGGGAACCCCCCAAGACCCAGGCAGAGGTGAGAGCCTTCTTAGGTCTCACCGGTTACTATAGGAGATTTGTTAAGGGCTATGGCACCATCGTTGCCCCCTTAACAGAGCTGACCTCTAAGAGGCAGCCCAGGAAAGTGATCTGGACTGAGTCCTGCCAGAAAGCTTTTGATGCCCTGAAGGCAGCCATGTGCACGGCGCCCGTGCTCAAGGCACCTGACTTCTCCAAGGAATTTGTCGTGTAGACTGACGCTT